>NSMO01000853.1:0-10444 GCA_002588565.1 Coelastrella sp. UTEX B 3026
CTGTTGGTGTGCTTCCTATCTCAGCAGCAACAGCAGCAGCTGCTGCCAGAGCTTGCATCCCTGGACTGACAGGCGTCCCAGGTCGCTGATCTACTGCTGTAGGGTGTGCTGCTGGATCTGCTGTTGCTGATCCAGGCGCTGCTGCTGCTGCTGGCGCTGCAGCCAGGGGTGACACCTCCCATCGGACATCGATATGAAAGCATTTCCCAGCACCTACGCAACAGCAACAACAGGCATGCTCTTTGGAGCGCCACATGACCGGGGTACCTGTTTGCAACCGCAGTGTGCATTGTACATGCGATTGTACATTCATGCAGCAGCACACATGCCCACACGCAACTGTTCCAGAAGGCACCTTTTGATGTGCCAAATCGGTGGTGGTTTGTCGCAGAAGATGTGAAAAATGATGATGATGTTAATGATGACATGCAACAGCAAATAGCCAGCAAACGAGATTTAACAGACACAACATCAACTGGATGCAACTTGATACATTTGGAAAGGGGAGTTGTGGTTACAAGAGTTGGTTGTTGGGGATCAGTTCATAGCACACAAACCACCGCAAACAACAACATGTATTGCAGTTTTGACACAAGGATCTGTGAATGGCGGTTGTACAACACACCTGCTGGCAGGTCCGGCACCCGTTGTCTGATCAGAAACAGCTTATTGCCTTCAGGCATCACTTGTTCCTGGATGAAAAAGTTTATAATTTCTACCCCAGCAACAACCCAACATACCATATCTTTGCAAAACACCAACATGCATTGAAGTTTTGACACACAAGAACTTGTAAATGGCGGCTATACTTGTAAACACACCTGCTGGCAGGTCCGGCACCCGTTGTCTGATCAGAAACAGCAAGTTACCCTCAGTTGTCACCATCAACACTTGTTCCTGTATGACTTGGCTCGTCACAGTACCCCAGTTACCAGGCTTACTGTAGATGTACTTGAATGTCCGAGTGAGAGAGCCTGGAGGTGCCAAATGGTGACTTGGCGGGGCCAGCTGCCACTGACTCAGGTGCTCTAGCTTATGGCCTTGAGCTAGGGAGGCGGCTGGGAAGAAACCAGACAAATCGGACAGTAGCACCTGCAGCAAACATGCAGCACAACTTGCATGAGAGATCTGGGTTTATCACGTGTACCAGCCTGCAGGCGGTGGGATTTGATCTATAGGCTCCAGCTAGCACAACATCGAGCACCTTCTTTCCCTGGCCCACTCGAATGCTAGACGACAGCTGGCATGCAGAACATGCAGCAAAAGCAAAACTGTTGGAGTTGCACTCTTCTACTGAGGCACATGAGTGAATCCTTGCGGCACAACAGACGCAGGCACAGCAGCCAATCAGTTGGTATGACCGATGACCAAAGTGAAATTTCGTATGGGTTTGTAACTGCTCCAATATGCCACCTTTGTGATAGGTATTGTGTTTGCAGTGTGTAGTACCGTCGCCTACCAGACTGGCGACACCGCTTACCTCAGCAAAAGACTTCACGTCGACCCCCGGGACCTCGCAATCCATTATCGCCGTCATATCTTGCTCGTTGACCGCGGGAACCAACCGCGCCTCAACTGCCGGCGGCCATACCGGGAACGCCGATACCGCCTGTACGGATCCGCTGCCGCTGAGCGACAGCGACCCAAACTCGTGATCGGCGCCCAAGCTGCCGCGACGACTTGCCGACGAGCCTCGACGCTGATGCGAGGGTCGTGCGTGGTGGTGCACATGCTGTACAATGTCGTCGCTCTCTGATGCGATGTCGCTGCAGGGCGACGCGGACATCTCGCGCTTGCCGAACGGGTCGAGGTAGCTGTTGGCGACTGCGGGACTGCAGAGCAAAAAAGAGCAACAGCAACACGCAGGTTGGCTAACACATCAGGGCCGGCTGAGCATAACCAGAGGTATACAGGTGTCATCCCGTCTGCCCACCACTTCACGGGACCTGATCCTGATAGTAACAATCAATGTGCACGCATGCCACTGGTACATTCGCACGCATATGTCACAAAGGCACTACAAAGTACTCGATGCAGCCGGACCTTCCACTACCGCCACTAACAAACCACGGTAAGGCAGACTCAGCACGCTGCAGGAGCTATGATCTAAGCACAAACCACTGCATGCAACGACAGCTCATCAACTGCTGCGTTTACCATATGCGTGTCATAAGCCCACCGACTGTCTGCCTGCAGAACCCCAGCAGTATGCCAGGTCACCTGTGATTGCGGCCGCCCTGGCTGAACTGCACACCTCTCGCGTTTGCTTACTACTTTCCATGGCTAAGCATTGGTAAGCATCAACTTAGAAGCACGATTACGCCTGCCATCGTGAGCCTCCAACGTGCCCCCTTAGAGTCACGTATCTAACACCCGCCTCTGTAATGGGGCGCGGGGCTGATGGCCATAGAGCTGTGGCTGGTGGGTGGTTTATATCCATGCACTCACCTAATCTGTCTCCACCTAGCCACCATGGCATCATATGCTTTGCGTCTGTTCTTGAACACAAAGCTTGTGAACAGATCATCATGCACCCGGCTGTCAGGGCCTTCACTGCGAACCTGTGAGCATACATCATATATAGCATGTTATATACAACATTCTTGCATGTTATTATACATTATACAGCATGTTGGCATGGGCTGGACCTCACAACACAAGGTGGTTCACACACAGTGTTACATCTCTTAGCTCATTCCTGGATTTAGCATCCTGGATTACAGCATCGTGTGGAGGCTGCATTCATAGCCAGCAGTGCAGCCGCTTGTGACGTAGACAATGGACTACCAGCACACCCTTGGTGCATGGCGCTAAAAGTGGGAAACTCCTGGTTGCCTACACGGAGGTCGACCCCAATCACATAACCACTGCTGTATGTGACACGGCCGCTTTCCTAAACTGCTGTATGTGACACGGCCGCTTGCTGATAGATGCCCAGCTTGCAGATCGAACAATACTGCTGTATTACTGCTGCAGCAACCTCGGTTGTAGCTATTGGACAAGCATGGTGTACATCAGACATCTCACTGTGTTTGTGCTTTGATGATTGATAGCTGCGCAATGCTGGTAGTGTGGAGAAAGCTGACCTTGCTGCTAATGCCTTGCAGGACAGCAGTAACTGCATGTCAGCTGCGGCAGCTGCTGTGGCTCTGTCAGTTGCGTGACAAGCTGCAGGTGCTGCATACTTAGAAACCCGGTCCTGCAGTGCGGCTGGTGCTACGGCTACTGCTACTGCTGTTTGTTCCGATGCTACTGCTACTGCTGCTGTTGCTGTTGGTTCTAACGCTACTGCTACTGCTGCTGGTGCTACCGCTACTGGAATTTCGCAGAGGATCCACTCAAACGCACCGCAATGGTGTTGTGCATTCGCATCAGCGTCCGCTTGCGTATGACTCTCACGTCCTTGAAGTGAATGATGCAATCCACTTTGCTGAGCGCCATGAGGTTGGCATGAAACACCATGCAGCTGCTGAAGACGTACAGCTGACCCTGCAGCGGTAGCAGTGCAGTAGCAGGGTATAGCAACAGCAGCAGTAGTTGGTGTTCCTGCACGGGTGGCATTGCAGATGGACCACTGGTAACTTGTTTGCGGCAACATCCCATTGGAGGGATACTGAGGAGCTATGAAAAGAGCACCCAAGGCGATTAAAATGAATATAGGCCTCAAATGCAACTGCATGAGCTGCGAAAGTTGTAACTGCACTGCCAGTCCAATGTTGGAGCTGTACCGCATCTGCTGCAGCATGCAGGAAGGACACTGCGTACTGCATGTGGCCAGTGCCCATGTGCAGGCAGTATACGCAGTGCTTGGAACCACAGGTGAGTGAATGGCTGCTGATAGTTGACAACGCATCGGCGGGCTCCAAGGCTTGGTGCAGTAAGAGTGTGTGTCTGATTGGCAACCCCCACAGACTGGGCTTTGGCTGCCTAGGCTCACCTGCAGAAACCTGGCTGTCCATTTGGGCACCGTATGCGCGCAGTTATAGCTTCCGTACAGCTCCTACAGCGCAAACAAGGACTGCAGATTGTTGGTTGGCTGCATGTACCACATCTGTTGCACACTACAGCATACAGCTGCACTGCGGTGTCAGGTCCGTTGCTTATCGCCTCGGGCCTGACTCAGAGAGACCAGCGGTATTGTTCAATGCAGTTCCTTTACCTCTGAGTCGTCTAAGCCGAATGCTTCACGCAATTGCTCGAGGCGAGTGTTCCCCATCATAACTTTCAGAAAGGTGCTCGCGCTGCGGAAAGGCGCTAACTGCCACTCCTCCTCTTCCTCCATAGAGACATGGAGTTGCTATCCAGGCAGTTCCCGGGGCTGCCGAGTCACCAGCGGTGACCCATGTGTGACGCGAGCAAACGACACGAGCAAAGCGCCGATCGGCGGTGCAAAGCCTGCCGCTGTGCTTCGAAACGCATTGTGCAGCACCTCGCCTACGCTTGAACCGGTCGAGGCAGGCCCTGTATCAGAGGGAAGTTCAAAGGACCAGAAACCTGGGCTGACCTTCCTGTGCTCAACCCACATTTGCTTCCCCTGCAGAGCGTGGCACTCACAGGCACCAACAAACCCATTTCATGAGCATTGTAACTGACAGCCAGGTGTTAGGGCTCTCAGACCCCGAGGGCATCTGTCGGGGTGGGTTGAGCTTGTGGAGTCATTCAGGCCCAGCTGATCTGGCTGGGTTTGCAAGTGTGCAGGTGCAAGCATCTCCCCATACTTGAAAGCCTAGTCTGACACAGAGACTGCTTAGAAATTGGATGTCTTTCTACACGTGAAGTTGAAGCTAATTCAGTGTTGACTGCAACTTGCGGTGTATGCAGTCTGCAAAAGCACTAGCACTGCCTCTGAGCTTCCTCCAACGACGGCTGCCTGCATGTGAACCTAGTGCAGGATTGAGGCGATGCCGCAAGCTGCCCTGACGAGCTGTAGCAGGCTCCTGCACTGGCATGGTCACCCACTTGCAGTACAGAGCGTACTGTCGCTGACAGACCCAGCTCCCGAATACCAGCATGAGCGACGGTGCCCCAGGCAAAGCTCAAGAGTTTTATAAAAGCAATGACATACGTTACCAGAAATATAAGAACAACCTTGGGGCCAACCCTTCCACAAGCGCGGGGCCGAACTCAAACAAGAAGTGACATGAACATGCTTTTGCACTGCGATTCTGCGCCCCAGACGATGGCAAGAGAGTGCTCGTGAATGGTGATACAAGCAAGAGTTCTGAAATCAGCTGCTTCGTACAGTCTCAAGCCTTTTGAGGGTGCCACAGTGGCACTGCCACTGGCTCCAGTTGCCGCGATCGGCCTTTACTTGATCTATATTGCTAGCTGCTGCCTTCACGCGCATAGCTGTTCATCATGGCGATGGTGCGTCTGTGCTGCTGCTTGCTGGTCTGTTTGCCCACGGCTGGTTACTTGATGAGGGGCCTCAACGCAAGCACATTTGCAGGATCAAAAGCAAGTTGGGAAGGCGCTGAACTCCATAGCATATGGACAGGCGATGATGGCCGCAGTGCAAGATTATGCAAAAGTGCGCCAAGCAGCAAGTTCCGGTGTCTTGCTCACCTGGCAGCGCTATTGGTGGTCAAAATACATCAATCTTTACCATTGCTTACTTATGGCAGCCGCTAAACGACCATGCAGTCAGACATTGCCTCTATCAGAAACTCTGCTGCTCTGCACTACAGCAGCTACAAGGTACAGCCCTCGTAGGCAGCCCAGCGTCAACACGATTCCGCAGAAGCACCAACAGCGTACTGTAACGGGCTGTAAACCTTCGCATCTGCGTGCATCAGCTCCACAGCGCCATTTGCAGGAACTATGCTGTTGTGCCCATGATGGCTTGTGTGATGCTACAAACTTACACTCCTTGTCTGCCTTCGTAGGAGCTAGAGGCACAGGAGCATGCGACAACGTCGTACGGTGGCACAGATGTCAACGTTGATGAACTGCTAGATGATCCAGAGCTTGAGAAGCTCCACAGGTGCCTCCTTGACTTATGTCGATTAAAATCCATTTTGCATGTTCATTTGGCTTGTGTCATGTACATTACATGCAGTAAATGTGTGACTTATCTTTTGACTCATAAGTCATATGCAGTAGCCGAATGCCAAGCAGCAGACATGCCGGCAAGGATTGCAGGCGGATCAACAATAGCAGCAGCGCAGTCAGTGGAGTTGGAACCAAAGCTTTAGCCTCAGGCCCTAATCAGTACAAATAACGCAGTTCACCTGCAAGATAACCCGGCACTCGTTTTGTACTCATCGTGCAACTCACAACAGCTCACACAGCTTGCAGCAGAAGGCAGCCATAGTTGATAGTCTCGCTCGGTTACTGCTGCCCGATCAGCAACAGCAGCATCAATAACAGCTCGCAGCGACAGCATTTCTTTCATAGTAGCAGCAGCGGTCAGTGGAGTTGAACTCAAGCTTCAGCTTCGGCCCTAATCAGGACAGAACAATGTAGTCCACCCACAGGATCAACCGGCACCTGTTTGTTACTCATCCGGCAACTCACAACAGCTCACACAGCTTGCAGCAGAAAGCAGCCAGAGTTGATAGTCTCGCCCAGTAACTACTGGATCAGCACAGGTGCAGCTAGCAAGATCAGGACAGCGTGAGCGTCAGCAGATCATTCAAAGCAGCAGTAGCAGCAGCAGCAGCAGTCTCAACACAACAACTGCAGGCCAGCTGGCTCAACAGCAGCATCAGGACAGCCTGGGGGACAGCAAAATCATCCAGCAGCAGCAGCGGCAACAGCATCAGCAGCAGCAGCAGCACATATGCAACACAGATGCAGTCCAGCTAGCTCAACAGTTTTTTAACGCATGAAACTGCAATGTATACGGGAAGTTATGGATCGCCTTTACTTGATCTACAGTACTGTTATTGCAGAAGTATCTATATCCAGGCTGGGTTCCCAGACAGGGTGTTCTTATTCAATGTGCTGCAGCAATGTAGAGGCAAAATGCAATCCAGCACCACAGCCAGCTGATGCAGTGCACAACAGCACACGCACACCTCATGCAGCAGTGGTTTCCATGGTGTATGTTGGTTATGCTTCAGAAGTGGACAGCGATCATGTTTTACCAGTTTTCACACCATCTACATCTGCTGGTCGCAATGTTCAAACCAGCAGTAAGTGCGCTGCTGCTGCTGCTGTAGCAGGCTGTCACTGCTACGACTGCTATAGCAGACTATCAAAGTGACTTGTTAACAATCAAGTAACCCATCTGCATGCCGTTACATATATCCTGTGAAGGCCAACTCCAACAAACAACAAAACAAAGGAGTGCAAAGCAGAGTAGGACCGGTGAATCTGGCCATTGCTGCACAAGCCATATGCAGCTCTGCTAACATCATACTGCTCAGAGCTAGGGATGACATGTTGCTGGGTGCTCTAGTCGTGCAGGGCACCACCGACAGTGATGTTGCACAGCAACTGCAGAGCAGAGCTGCAGCATTCGTGGTCTCACCTGTGCTACTGACTGTACTGCGTGGATTGCTGCTGCATTTGCTGGTGGTTGCATCCGCCAATCCTGCTGACAGAGCCTTATAGTAACTCGCTTTCTTAGGTCCACAGCCTTCACTGCTTCCGTTTTATCGAGTGTTGCACAGCAGTGCGGCTCTCTGAGTGTGTGCAGAGGCAATTTCCTTTGAGCTTGCAAGCCATGACTGTGTTGTGAGAATGCAGGGATTGCCGGGAGCCTTGAGTGAGAAGCACCACGTAGAGCAGAGAACCAAGGCCAAGAACACTAACACTTTTGATTGCTTTCGAAATAATGTTGTATATACAACATATATATATGTTAATATGTATGTTAGTAACAGTGACCGTGCTGCCTCCGCTTTCTGCAGGGATCGATTAGCAGCCATGAAACAGGAGGCAGAGCACCGGGCAGAACTACAACGACAAGGGCACGGCACATACACAGAGATAACAGAAGGGGAGTTTCTAGAAGTTGTTACAAAGACAGAGAATGTAGTGTGTCACTTCTTTCACAAGGAGTTTGAGAGATGCAAGATTGTGGATAAGCACTTAGCCATGCTGGCAAAGAAGTACATGGAGGCAAGATTTATCAAAATCAGTGCGCCGGTAGGTCCAAGCTGTTGAACGGGTTTGGTTCTATCAAGCAGTTGATAACAGATAATATGTACATTGCCAGCTCGCAAGGCGTAGCAATATTAGGACCCTACAGCCTGGCATACATGCTGACAAAGTCCTATGTGGCCAGAATGGTTTATCTGTAACAGCCCGGTTTTGCAAAATGAGCGGATCAGTGCAAGTTAGTCAGTTACAGTGGGCTTTTTGACTATGGGTGGTGGTAGTTGAAGAGGCAAGGTTGGTAAGTGTCTGCATAGACCAGGATATGTTGGCAGCACCAGCTGTGCCAGCAGCAGCATATCAGCGTTCAGCCTGTTTTGTACAAGATCTGCAACACTTCGCATGTTGCCTGGTGCTGCTGGAAACTGCCATCGGTCCTGTTTGTGCACCCTGCAGTACACTGCAGAGCTACAGATGAAAGATCTGTAAATTTGCTGCTGAAATTTCGGACATGTGCCAGCCGGTGGGATTTAGTCTGTGGACTCCAGCTAGCCACAACATCAAGCACCTTGTTTTCTGGCCCACAGAGCTACAGCCACCACAGAGCAACTTGCATGAAAGCTGCAAGGAGTCGGTAGTTAGCAGCAGCAGCATGTAACTCATATATACAGTGCACCTTCTTTCGATGAAGTGTGCCATGCTTTGAGCCTTCAACTGCGCCAGTTGCTGCTGCAGTTGAGTAGTAGGTGCTGGCATGCCCGGCAGTTGGACCAAGCAAGTCAAAGCTGGTGCCGGGGGGGGGGGGAGAGGGGGAACTTTTATCAATGTTCTGACAACATGGCCGGCACCTGCCCCTGGATGGATGGCGAGTCATACTCCATAACAGCATGCTGTTGTGTGTGCGCACCTGCTCGCATAACCGAAAGCCCAACCCATAACACTGCTGCTTTTGCTGCTGATGGCTTCCAGGATGCTCCCTTCTTCACAGTCAAGCTAGGCATCAAGATTCTACCAGCAGTCATCATGTTCAAAAATGGCGTCAGCGTTGACCGCGTGGTCGGATTTGAGGAGTTAGGAGGCAAGGACGACTTCAGCACGGCAGCATTAGAAATGAGGTTGAAAGCAGCAGACGTCGTCAGCAGTAGTAAAAAGGCAGCAGCTAAAGGGGAAGATGAGAGTGACGATGAGGATGATGCGGATGTGCGGAACGGGATACGTCGGGGCTTCGTAACGAAGTCGGCAGACGATGAGAGCTCGGACTTTGACGACTGAAAACGTCTGGCCACCGTTTGATGTGCTGATTGCTTTGGGTGCACTGTGTGGGCATTGCTAGTACGTCAGTTTGGTGAGTGTGTTGGTGCAAGCAAACAGCATGGTGTGTCTCGTGACTGTGATCGCAAGGTACTAAGCGCTACTTATACTATACGCGCTTGGCATTCTATGTTGCATGAGCTATATTGTACATGTCTGGTTTAGTCGGCTGTCAGTGGCCACTGCGAGGCGCCGGTACGGATTTACGTGAATTCGAATTCGTCCGACGGCGTAGTGTATACCGACTCGGTATATCTGAGATATCGTATCTGATCCATCTGTGCACAGTCCGGCTGTCTTCATAACAGAAGTAACAACTTCATACTATGTATACAAAGTAGTACTTTGTTTTGAACATTGTCAATAAGCATGGATCAGAGGCAGCTTCGAAGCGAATTCGCTGTGCTGCTTTCCGCCCGGTCCCAGGCTTTACTACCCGCAGAATTCTGTTCGAACTGGATTGTCACAACTTCAGCTGAAGCTCAAAACAGCATTGGCTCGGGCTCTATTTCAACAATACCCCTGGATCCGGATAATGGCACAGCCAGCGGCTGCAACTTGGACGGCTCCTTTGACAGACAGTCGACATGAGGCAGCTCTGATTTGGCAAATGCGGTCCAGACAATGGCTGAACCATTCACACTCCTGCTATCTAGTCAAAAGCCAAGCCCCTAGTATAGCATACAAAGCAGCTGCATACCCAACAAGAACGTTCGCCCTATGGAAGGACGGCCGGGTGTCGACCAAGAGCGGCAACAGCAGATCCGCATCTTCGGGCGAGCTAACGTCGCGGCCTTTCGTGCTGCTAGCGGGCACCAAACTCAAGGTATAAACTGGGCAGGTGAGCCAGCCGAGCAGACCTCCGGCGGCAAAGCCCGCTGCCAACGCCGTCCAGTCCGTTCCGACGTCGGCATCGGCGGCATCCTTCAGCACGGACAGGATCGCGACTGCGGTGCCTCCGAGGGTAGCAAACGCCTGAATAAACAAACAAAAACAATAGATGCAGTCCTGTGATTGAAGTCTGTTCACTGAGCATGCACAAGACATGCCACGCCGTAACTGAATTACCAGGTTGACATTTGGACAACAA
>NSMO01000854.1:0-10059 GCA_002588565.1 Coelastrella sp. UTEX B 3026
GAGTAGCTGAGGTCGCGAGCTTATGCCAGTCATGAAGCCTAGGTCGCTAGTCACAGCTCTGAATCTGGGGCCAGCGAGCTCGTGCAGGTATACCATGGCAGCAGCTGCAGCAGCAGCACACAGAGCAACTGTCAGTTAGCCTGAGTAGCCGAGGTCGCATGTCTATGTCACTCATGAAGCCTAGGTCGCTAGTCACAGCTCAGTTACTGTGGTCAGCAATCTCAAGGAGATACACCAAGACAGCAGCGGCAGCAGCAGCAGCAGCACACACGATGGCCATAGCTAACCACCAGCCCAAAAGATGTGCCTACTACCGCAACTGCTGCCACCATCCTCGTGCTGCTCAATACACCACCAGAATCACCACTGCCGCACAGTACGCCGCGCTGAATGACATTGCTGTTGCAGTGTGTTTGCAGCTCACACGCCCGGTTGAGCTCATTGTCAGCTGGTCATGGGAGGAAAGATCGGTCAGTTTCAGGCCTTGGAAGGCCCGGGACTCATCAAACTTGTGTCCCACCACCAGTCGGCAATGAGCTCAACCGTGCGTTTCAGCAGTTGACGCTGGTTGAAAGGACTCCAAGCACGTAGCGGGGTAGCATTTACACCGACCAAACTGTGGCCTAACAATCTGCATTCATCCTTATCACCACATTGCTCGCTCAACGAAACTATGATGACAACCAACAGCTGTAAGCATGTAGAGTTTTGCATAGACGTACTTCAAGCAACTGAAAGTGACATGCAACAACTCAGATGCGCTGGCGATATCTGCAGTGTTATGCATGGGGATCGCCACCCAGAAAGCTTTCTGTGCTGCTCCCGGTGACAAGCTCTGACGCTGCCAGCACCACTGCAGCAAGTGATAAGCCAAACGTCACCAAGTGGTAACCCATAACTCACCAAATTCTCCTCCCATAGCCAGACCCTGGATTAGGCGCAGAACTGCCAGAAGGATGGGAGCAGCAATGCCAATGTGCTCGTACACAGGCAGGCAGCCGATCTGCAAGCAGTTTGATAGCAGGGGGAATAATCAATTGGCATGTTTTATTGTGTTTGTTTTGGTTTGAGGCTAAAACGACGCATTTGCATAAGCATACAACTCAGCAGGAGTCCTGCAGCATATTGCTGATGTGACTGCATGGGGCCCCCAACTCGACCGCAGGCATAACTCAAATCTGGGCCACAAGCAATCAGTGCTATAAAATGGGGTTGAACCCTGTACTGTCATCTGTGTTGCACCACCGGCTGTCATCAATGTTGCTGTCCTGCAGCTGCTATTGCTGCTTTTGTTTTGTGAACTAGAAAGTGTTGGATGAAGCATTGACGCAGCCGCAGCATGCATGTATGTCCCTACCAAAACCAAGGGATACTATATACAGTAGCAACAGGGATAGCAGCTGCTCTACATGGTACCCCCTTGCCCAAACATGTGTTGCTGATGCATTTAGCCAGTAGAAACCTGCTAATCCGCAAAATGAATACTCACCAAAACAGTAGGTATACCCATCACCAACACGCTGATGAGCAGACATGTTGATCGACCTCTGGTGTCGCCCAAATGACCAAACAGAACAGCACCAGCAGGACGGGAGATGTAGCCGACTGCAAGGGCAAACAGAAGACCCAAACAGCAGGGTTAGCAGTTGGGTTATGGATCAACAAAGGGAAACATCATGAGAGGTCAGCTACGGCTGGATTGTGCTCTAGCAAGCATCATTTATTGCCGACGACTTTAGAATCCACACAAACTGAGTGGTCATACACCAACCTTGCACAGCGTAATGTCAGCACCCCCCCTTCCCCCGCCGATATGAGCTTAATGAAGCCATTGCAAGCCTGGATTCTGTCATCACCGATGTTGCTGAGCAAGGACCATACTCACTAAAGAAGACTCCCCAGAAGCTGAGTGCTTGTAGTGCTGGATCACCAGATGGGAAGAAGATCTTGCCTAGGGTTTTGCTCAGCTGGGTGTAAATTCTGCAGGAAAGTAAGAAATTCGCATGAGATCTTTTGTGTGTTTCCTGATGACCTGGATGTGCTGTGGGTGGGTTGATGCAGCGGTGCTCAGCTGCGAGTAACAAAGCCAGCGAGAGGACTGTCAGAGGGCTAGCATATGGAGCCTGTGATCGTCCGTGCAAGGGTTCGCTCAGATGGATGTGAATGGTGGTTCCTGTGCGGCAGCATTTGGGCTTCATCATGTTCTGCTAACAGCTGCGACTGTTGTGTGTGAAGCAGCTGTATGGGACTGATTGATTCTTCTGCTGACAGTCCAAACTGAACCCCCTCTGCGTAGAGTGCAGATGCTTTGAGGTACTTACGTGAAGTCGTACCCTGGATATCATCGTAGGGAACGGTACATACGACACAGACAGCAGCAAGACAGCAGGCAGGGAGTCGGGGGTGCTACATACCCATCACGTTGGCACTGGCGCCGCATTGTGATGCAAACGAGTCACACACCACAGCCAATACGGCAGTATGTCAAGCTGCTCTGGTGCTCGGGGCCATCGCACCTCGCTGTTCATGCTGGGAACAAACAGGGTGGACGCGAGGTGGTTGCAACTGTCAGGCCAGCTGGCTCGCCGAAACGGTGAATGATGCGCACAATAGAACACAACTGATAAGGGCTGGCATCTCCGCCACAACTGCTGTGAATGCGAACCTGAGGGAAGTCTCGGCTGCTTACCATCCTGACCAAGGCACGGCAAGATGGTCTTGACGGCCCCAAGAGCTGCAAACCGTTCTATCGGCTACACCTCTAGCAACGTATGCACTCACATTCGATGATGGTTCCCAGGCTAATCGCCAGAAGCGCTTTAATAAGCTTCTTGAGCGGGATGTCGCCGCTCCCCCTGATGGAACTCCACGTGCTTACTTTCTTAAGCTCTGGCTGCTGTTCGCTTGCCATGCTGCCGTCAATCGGTGTGCCGCCTGCAAAGCCAACAAGATTGTCCGGTACGGGTCATATCACTGACCACTGGCGCCAAGCCTGAGTGCGCAAACACATCTAGCGGGTGCTGACGAGTGTTTGGCGTATATCCAGCGTGTACCCTCATTGGAGGAGAAATAATGCACAACTGCAGGGCAACCAAACTGCTGGTGCGAAGTTGACGATGCGCAAGCGCCAAGGGCTGAAACTGTGCCTGGATCCTTACAACAGAATCCGTATGCACCTGAGACGAGCTCGACGTCAAGGAGGCGAGCGCGCGAAAAGGCTGTGCTGCGAAAGCTGGCAAAGTCTATCCGCTGAGTACAGCAGCGCTGCTGGGTGCACACGGTAGCAGATTGCACCTTCAACGCACAAGCCCGTGATTTGCAGACGCGCTGCGGTGGCCACAGCCGCTTTGACCCCCCTTTCAACGCTGGAAGCCTGATCGTCGGCAAGGCACCAGAAGCTTGCCTGGACAGCATCCGAGCACATGGCCGCCATCGGGCCCCACAAATGTAAGAACCAGCCACGGTTGATGGATTCTGCTGCATGTGCCCAGTTGCCTGTTTAGCACCGAGTGATTCAACAAAGTGTGTCGACAGTTGGCTGATCTGGCGACAACACTCTCAGGGCAATTGAGATGAGTAAATAAAAAGTAAACAACAGCTTGAGATAACGCGGGCGACGTCAGAGCATCGGCCATCTCAGCCAACCAGCAGTCCGAGCCAGCAGTACAGCTCCGACACCGCCCAAAACCAGCAACGGCGAAACCATCACATGCTTCATGCCCTTGCTGCGCTTTAGGGTCACAATCAGATTTACTACCTGCGCAAGTGAGAAGTCAGCGCGTGTTTGAGATTATGAGCCAGTGCAGTATGCTTGGAGTTGACTGTCTGGTGCACAGGCTGCTTTACATGACGTACTATGACCTCAGTCACTATTACATGGAAGGTGCATGCCTGTCAGCAGCGAAAGCCACATAGGCGTAACCAGTTTCGCCGGATGGCGGCACCAACATGCAGGTAAGATCACAAACACACCAAGGGCTGCACTCTGGAGTCCAGCTAACTTCTGCAGAAACAGCACCAGTAGACACCAGCTGCAACCAGGGGTTGAACACCGGAGAAGCAACAGCCTGCCAATGACTGAGGGCAGCAGATCGCTGGAGTCTATGTGCTATGCACGTCCCTGCAGCCCAGCAATTGCAAAGGCACCCAGCAAACAAGCAATGCAGCTATCGCAAGCGTAGTAACAAGCAGGACCCCTTCCAGCACCCCAGCACACCTGTTGCTGCAACTCCGCAACACTTCCATCATTGGTCAGCGTGTAACTGGCTAGCTGAACCTTTTGGGCTAGTGACATTTGCGCATCTATGCGAGCTTGGGCATCTGCTGCTGTGCTGCTGTCTCTCTCCATCAACCTAGTGAGCTGCAGGAAACACAGCAAGCACCGGACACACCTAGTGAGATGATTGATACAGCTGCTGGTTCAAGAGCTATCAGCTACATGTCAATACAGGTGTATGCCTCTGCAGCTGCAGATCATGTAGACAAAGTGTTGACGCATGTTGCTTCACCACCATGTCGAACCACACAGCAATCTCTGTTGGCGGCCCCTTGCATGTAGCATAAAGCAATGTTCTTGGCAGCTCTATGTTGCATGAGCTTAGATTCACACAACACAGTTGCGCGCCAAATCCTGCACCGGCACCTTGCTGCTGTCTTTGCTATTAGATGACCCAAACACCTCGAAAATGCCTTGCACAGTAGCTGAGAATGTGTCACAGCTCATAGTGAGCAGCAACAACAGTACTTCCAGTATGCTGACTGGTGCAGATGTGTTGATGCCCCCTGCTGCTACTACGCGCTGTACTGTTTCTGAGCTTATGCCTGCTGACTGACAAGCAATGCTGAGATCTGCCAGGGGCACTTTGGGTGTCTCCCGCAGTCAACAGCCCAAGCAAGGAGAATGACTTGTGCAAGCATCTGCTGCTGTTCCACTGTTCACTGTGTTCTCTGAAGCTGCGCAATAGAACAGTCAAACTGCCACCAGCAGCACTAGCTCCTGCTTGTCTCTGAATATGTCACAGTACTATCCAGCGTCAAAGCTTGTGTTAAGAACAGCACAGAGAGCTCTATGGGTGGCAACCCCCTTGCATTACACTGCAGCTCTTGCCAGCGCATCTGACATGTTGCACGGCCCAGTCACTTTCACAGCACTATGGTGGAGGCTTCAAGTGACCAGAAGCGATCCTATGAAAGCAGTAGGCAGTTGCCGTGTACCTGTACTTCTGGGCTGCAGGCCACCACCACATTGCAGCTTGTGAACTTGTGAAAACCAGTCTCAAACAGCAACGGCATGTCAACCACCTGCATACAGCGATGTAGCATGGATACTGAAGCTGAGAATGATGCTGGGCCCGCAACAAAAAGTGGTGGCTCTTCATGCCATGAGTCTGTCGTCAGCATACGCACATGCACTTGAGCAATCAAGTGATGTTTGGCTCCAGGGCGATGCATACGTGAACTTCTGCAGTCAGTGAGGCCATTACAAATTGGCAAGCAGCCAAACGATGCAGCAAGATGCGAGCACTACTTTTGGCACCAGTGTCTGGTGCTACTGTTGCCGGCCTCTGTGCACCTGACCTTTTGGCACGAACCCAATCCTGCACGCCTTCAGATCCTGATGCAGAACAGGCATTGTAAAACTGCTACATTAACCTGCGAGGGTCCGTGCTGCCAAGCCGGCCCAATGCCCTCCAGTTGCATGTGCAGCAAGCAATGCAGCTCCAGGGTTCAGTAAGCAGGACTTAGCTCAGCAGTTCGCTGCTCACCACGATCGGTTTCAAGCGTAACCAGCACAAAGCCAGTTGACGCAGCAACTCCACAGCAACTGGTAGATGCGTGGCACGGTTGAGGCGCCGCCGGGCAGCTGCATCAGAAAATACCAGCTGGCCTAGTGCGACTCTGTCGATGCTGCCTGCGAGAATCATTCTCAAGTTGAGGCTTTGATCATGGTTGTGCAATCAGCAGCCGATGAGCAAAAAGGAGCCTAGAATGTCCATTTAGGACGCACTACTACAGCAGCAGTGAGCCGCTGCACCACAGAGTACCAACTGCATCAGTGTCGCCCAATCAGACTTCGCTACTGCACACTGCTGCGGGTAGTACTTGATCCGTTGCAAGTGCAAGACAGCTGCTGGGGTTGCTAGCGAGGGCGGCATCAATGACTGCGTAAGGCTACTGTATCAGCTATTGAATGTAGGCGTGCGACAGTAGTCAGAGGTATGTAGGGAGTGAGAGGTGCTGTCCTTCACATCACAGGCTGTGCACATACCATCTGCTGCAAGAATGTCCCGTCCAAAAGAGTATATGATCCTTCTATAGCCCCATGTACCCTGCAGTGGTTTCGGACAAAGCTAGCTATGATAGCAAAACATGCGCACGCTCCATGCTGACTGCCCCGTGCTGACTGCGACGCTTCGTAAGCCAGACTTGTACTGCTGGGCAGTATGCCAGACCTTCAGTCCGCGAATGAGCCATCTCACGTACCTTTTGGGCGACATCAAACGCTATAAGGTCACAGTCTATTACAGTTATCCCTCGTTCCTGGAGCAACTTGGACACGGTGCTTTTGCCACAGGCGATGCCACCAGTGAGTCCCACTATCAGCATCCTTATGAAGGCCGGCGGGTCGGAGCCACATGCAACTTCTAGATTGTTACATTGCAGTGCTGATGCGTTGAGGAGCCTGCGGGTGGCTTGGCCTGACCAGCCAGAACTCTGGATGAGATATCGATGCTCGGCTGCAGGAACAAGGCTTTCGCACTCGCACTCGCAGATCGAGGGCGACCCAACACTCAATACAGATGGGCACCACGTGCCGGCCAATGGGTGTCAGCTCAGAGCCCGGGCGGTTTGTTGTTCTGAGACCTGCGTTTGAAACGTTGACTGTCGACCGGACGTCACCCTGCGCTTGCACAGCACCCGCTTCAGACCACTCCAAAACAAAATTTCTGATGATTGACATCGTCCCTGCACCAACACGCAGAAGCACAGCGGCTGACAACAGCTGAGCTCGCCCAAAGCTGGGCCCTGTGGGGCTGTCAACTTGTGGTGGCGTTTCAGTCGTGCCTGTTTGCTGTCTGGCGGAAAGCCTCATAGCACACAGAACTATGTATACAAGCTCGGCTGGCCAGCAAGTGCAGTCCGCTAGGGAAGACTGTACTTCGGGTTCTGTAGCAGTACAATGGCATGTGTACTGCCGGGAGCTGCAGGATGCAGCTGTTTGGCTGGGGCCCGCAAGTTGTGCTTGGAAACTTTACCATGATGTTAGCACGGTGGTGTGAGGACAGCCCTGCAGACGTTATGCTGTGTGGTGCGCGATAGACGCCGCTGTTTTCAGAGTGTTCTGAGCCTCTGTGCAGTGCACCTGCAAGAGCCAAATGCTTGGAAGGCTTTTTTAAGGCGGTTCGCTTGCATTTTGGCGCCTCGTATGGGCACGCCTTTTATAATAGATACAACGAGACTGCATAATCATGTGTTCAGACCAGAACGTGAGGGGGCACCGGTGTGCCACGGCAGCAACCACCGCACGCATCAGCTGGATCCCCTTCAACGGCTCCAACCTGCAAGAACCTCATACAGGTCAATGTGCCTTCTGACATGCATGTTCAAGCTGTATACACGCTTTAAGCTGAGTGTAGCCTGCTGTCCCACCTCCGCGCATCGACAGCAATGAAAGCTTGTCTCAAGCATGTTCAACGACATTTATGCCATAGTTAGTATAACCACATGCTGCACAATGTATTGATGTAAAGATTGTGTCCCGTGAGCCTGCTGTGTATTTGCCAGTACTTCTGCACAGTCTCAAGACCCGCGCATGGCTGAAGCGCACTTCTAGTCTGTTATCAGCCGTTGACTGCAGCCCAGAAACATAGCTATGGGCCACAAGAAACCATTGGATGCGGCAGTGCAAGATGGCAAGGCGGACACGAGCAGGAGCAATGCAGCTACCAGCACCACAGCAGCAAATGACAGCCCAAGTAGCTCAACCCCGCAGCTTACGCCACAGCAGCCACTTCCAAGCGACCAGCTTGTGCATAGCAGTAGCCTAAACCGCCCTCCACTCTACGCTCGCAGCGTAACGGACACACCGCCGCAGCAGGCCAGCAACAGCAGATACTCAGACCAACCCAGCACCAATGTGGTCGATCTAGACGAAGCATTAATAACCCCTCGCCACCCAAATAGCAGCAGTAGCAGTAGCAGACGGCTAACATACAAGGAAGTCACAGCCGACGAGTACTATGGGCCAGCTTTGGGGCCTCCCAGCAACACCAGCAGTGACCAGCAGGGCCCTGGTATTGCACCCCCTGCTCAGCAACAACAGCAGCATCGTATAGCTAGCAATCAGTTAGCGATAGATGACGTAAACTTCACGAACTTTGTCGTAGAGGACTTTCATCCCCTGCACCTGCCCCCACAACAGCAAGACAGCAGCAGTACAGGCCATGCAGCAGCAAAGCAGCAGGAGCAGCAGCAGCAGCAGCCGCCACCGCAGGTTGTGAAGCTTTTAGGAAGGCCGGTGGGGGGCGGTATGCCGGACTTTCCCTCGGGGGAGCTCGACTTAGTCAAACATCTCAACTTGGATGGAATTTTCCTGGAGCATAAGGTGTGACACGGGATCAGCAGCAACAGCTGCTGCAGCAGCAGCGGGGATTTCAGGGTTTTGGGATGACTTGCTGCATGTCCGAGGGCTGTGAAAAGTTGTCACAAAGCACGTGTGTGTGTATGTTGCCTCATACTTGCTGGCTGATTTCATGGCTGATAAACAAACACCTTTTACAGCTAACACAAACAGTCCCTGACACTGCTTGCAGACTAGTGTCACCCATGATGCTGCCGGTCCAGTCGAGCAGCAGCAGCAGCAGCAGCAGCAGCTCAATACCCTAACACCAGGCCTCCCACACCCTACCAGTGCACGTCACCCCAGCAGCAGAAGCAGCAGCAGTAGGAAGCACAAGCAGCAACAGCAGCAACAACGGGAGGGTTACAAGCCGAAGTACTCTCAGCCACGGCCACATCCGATGTACCTCAAACCGCAGCATATCAAGACACATTTCAAAGCTACAACTAGCGATGGCTGGAAGTTGCATTTGATCAGGTTAGTCGACAACAATTACAGTCAGCGATTGGTTCAGACAGGTTTGCGTCAGTTTCGGTCTCGTAGTATATGCAACTGTATGCCTCATGCAGCACAGAGAGCTCTCTGGCTGGCGACCCCCTTTCATGAAACTGCAGCTCTTGCCAGCGCATCCAACTTGTTGCGTGGCTCATTTACTTTCACAGCACGACACGGCTCCAAACAGCTTGCTAGCCCAACAGGAACATACAATCCATGCTGCTGGCATTCCAATGCTGTTAGTGTGCTGCCAGCATTTACAATGGCGCTGGCATCTAAAGGAATCGTACGAGTGTACATGGGAACATTTTTCTTGCAAATGAGATGAATCTCCGTTGAGCGAATGGCACCCAGTGATACTCTGCCCAGGACTGGGCGACTCACTCAGATGCTTGACGTGATGAACAAGGGTGGCAACACAGATAGTCATAGTGAGTGTTCTGCTTTGCTAGCCATTGTTTTATCAGCACTTTCATCCAAAGCTGAGGGATTGTGACACTACTTCAATCTGCAATCTTCTGTGGGACCTGACCTTGCAGGACACAAGTGCTCAACGCCCTCCCCCCACCCCCCCACCCCCCCCCCAGCACCATGCAGTCATATTGTGTCCAGGTCTGGACAAGTCACCCAGATCGCCCATGCAATTGGATACTGCTGTTTGCGAATCGACCCAGGTCATACTCAACGTGATGAACAAGGGTGGCAACACAGATAGAGAGCGTTCCCCTTTGCTAGGCATTATTTTATCAGCACTCTTCATCCAAAGCTCAGGGATTGTGACACTACTTCAATCTGCAATCTTCTGTGGGGCCTGATTTGCAGGACACCAGTGCTGAACCCCCCCCCCCCCCCCCCCCCCCCCCCCCCCCCCCCCCCACCCCTCCCCCGGCTTCCGGCGGGCAGCGTGTGTTGGTTTGTTCGTTTGTTTGTTTTTGTGTTGTTGG
>NSMO01000854.1:10069-20101 GCA_002588565.1 Coelastrella sp. UTEX B 3026
TGTGACTAGTACTGCCTTCACCTGTCACCTTGCTGATGTGCTGGCCTCATTGTCTAAGAGCCAGTTTCAGAGCATTTTGAAGGCAAAACATGTTGAAGCCCCAGAGCTCCGGTGGCGTGCCGCTGACGCGGCACAAAGTCGTCCCCCCCCCCCCCCCCCCCCCCCCCCCCCCCCCCCCCCCCCTCCCCCCCCCCCCCCCCCCCCCCCCCCCCCCCCGGGCAGCACCATCCAGTCATAATGTGTTCAGGTCCTTGTTGTATTATATGACGTTTGTGCTGTTTTTGTTGTGGTTGTGTGCAGGACTCGAGTATGAAGTGTGCCGCTAAGGCAGCACTATCCAGTAATACTCTGCTCAGCCCTAGACAATTCTCCACCCAAAGCTGAGGGGCACGATTTAGACTTCTGCAATGTGCTGTGTGTGCTGATTTGCAGGACGCAAGTGCTAAACGTCCCCCCCCAGGCAGCACCATCCAGTCATATTGTGTCCAGGTCTTGGCAGCAGTGGAGCGTACAGCCGATTTGCCTGCCAATGTCATGAGTTACACTTGCAATGTGCTGTGTGTGCTGATTTGCAGGACGCAAGTGCTCAATGTTCCCCCCAGGCAGCACCACCCAGTCATATTGTGTCCAGGTCTCGGCAGCAGTGGGGCGTACAGCTTTGACTTGAGCCCTGCTGTGTCATTGGCGGATTACCTGGCTGGGAAGGGATGGGATGTCTGGACGTGCGAGCTGAGAGGTAATGAATCTATTTGATACATATGAATCTTTACTATAAGTATCTAATTAAAATAATTAATTAATAAATATTTCATGTGTAATATGTAATAAGTAGAGGAAATGCTGTCTGTCATAGGCTAATAAACAGTAACTTACTAATAAGCAACAAATTACTAATAAGCAATCTACCAATGTGTGTCGTGTTTGTGTTTTGTGTCTGTGTATCTGATGTCTGGCGCATTTCGATTTTGGATAACTCAACTTCCAACTTGAGCCTTGCACAGTCACTGGATGAATGAATGAATAAGCTCCGCATAGCGCTTTCAAGAGAGCGCTAGCGTAAGTTGAGGGAGGGTAATGTGTGTGTTGGCGCGACTTCACATCTCCTACCGTTTGTCACTGGAAGACTGTTTACTTACAATCTACCCAGCAGTGCTTGGACATGCGAGCTGAGATGTAACGACTATAGATATTCAGCATTCTTGGTTGTGCTGCTGCTGTTGCTTGTGTGATTGAGAGTTGATGTGCTGTGCTCCACCAATGACCAACAATAAACCAACAATAACTGGAGAATACAGTTTTGATCTGAGCCCTATTGCGACATGGACGGACTACCTCGCACTCGCAACCGCTGGTGGACAGTACATGACTTCCTTCCATCATGTTATTTCTCCATACCCCTACGACTGCTGCTGCTGCTGCTACATTTGTTGGCAGGCAATGGCATGAGTGACAAGCCCAAGTTGTTCAGCACTGGCAGTCGCTGGTGGACAGTGAACCCCGCTGTTCTGGTTACTCACAAGTCTGCTGCTGCTGCTGCTGCTGCTGCTGTTGTTGTTGCTGCTGCTGCTGCTGCCAACTCTTTTGCAGGCAATGGCATGAGTGACAAGCCCAGGTTGTCAGCACTGGCAGTCGCTGGTGGACAGTCAAGCCCGCTGTTCTGGTTATTTACAACTTTGCTGCTGCTGTTGTTGCCGCTGCTGCTGCTGCCTTTAGCAGACAATGGCATGGGTGACAAACCCAGGTTGGCACTTGCAATCGCTGGTGGACAGTACATGACTTCATCCCATCAAGTCATCTTTGCATACCCCTGAGACTGCTGCTGCTGCTGCTGCTGCTGCTGTTGCAGGCAATGGCATGGGTGACAAGCCCAAGTCATTTGGCACCCGCAGCCGCTCTCGTGGACAATTCATGAATTCGTTCCATCATGATATTTCTCCATACCCCTACGACTGCTGCTGCTGCTGCTGCAGGCAATGGCATGAGTGACAAGCCCAAGTCATCTGGCACCCGCAATTGCTGGTGGACAATGTATGACTTCCTTCCATCATGTTATTATTCCATACCCCTGAGACTGCTGCTGCTGCTGCTGCTGCTGCTGCTGCTGCTGCTGCAGGCAACTCCATGAGTGACAGGTTTGAAATCTGCAGCACCTGCAGCCGCTTGTGGACAATGAATTCGTTGTTTCTGGTTATCATGATTCTCATAAGTTTGCTGCTGCTGCTGCTGCGAACTCTTTGCAGGCAATGGCATGAGTGACAAGCCCAAACTCTTCAGCACACGCAGTCGCTGGTGGACAATAGACGATTACGTAGAAAAGGACGTACCAACCATCATTAGATTCGTACTAAAGGAGACCCACAGCCAACAAGTACACTTCCTAGGACACAGCATGGTAAGAGTGTGTGTTTTTCTGGTTTGATAGCGTCCAATGTTGGCACCACCTGATGTTCTTGATTTTCCTGTCTGGTGTGACACAAGAACATAATAACTGTTATTATACATATTATATAAAGATATCATACATATCATACATCGATATTATATATATTATATATCGATATCATGTATCAAGAATGATTGTCCGCTTGTGGTGTATTGTCCACCCTGGGGGGCGTTCCAATGCTCGATTTGTTGCTCTTGTTCCTGTCAAGGGCCCTTTGTATTGCTGCAGTTAATTATCCAGAGTTCAACTTCGTGCTGCTGCTGCAGGGTGGCATGATTTTGTGTGGTGTGATGGCAAGGGTTGATCACTCACACCAGAGCAAAGATCAGGAGCTGCGCCAGATACACCTGCTGCTGCTGTCCTGCAAGCCACACTCATGATTGGCGTACTGATATCCAAAGTTGCTCAACATCGTGCTGCTGCTGCTGCTGCTGCTGCTGCAGGGTGGCATGATCCTGTGCGGTGTGATGGCAAATGTTGATCGTGGATGTATAAGCTACCCACCAGCTATAGCTCTATGGCTATCGGTCCCGCACCCCATTTCAGAGGGGTTGCTCGTGTGACACAATAGGAAATCATGAGCTGCGCAACACAAACCTCCTGCAGCTATCACGCTCATGATTGGCTTATTGAATGATTTTTTATCCTCCTCCTCCTGCTGCTGCTGCTGCTGCTGCTGCTGCAGGGTGGCATGATCCTGTGTGGTGTTATGGCGAGGGTTGATCACACCACAGCCAAGATCAGGAGCTGCATTGCTGTCGGCAGTGGACTGTTTCTAGAAGGTATGCAGCAGGTCACTTAGGTGCCACTTTGCTTTGCAATACAACAATCACAATTGTGGCTTGAAGAAAAGCAGCAGCAGGTTTGTGTGGTGTATGTATAAGCTACCCACCAGCCATAGCTCTATGGCCATCGGCCCTGCGCTCCATTGCAGAGGCAGAAAATTTGTTTGTGTCGTGCAGCTCCTCGATGTCCTGTCGGACGTTTCACTAGGCACCATGACAGCAATTCCTCCCTTAGGTGGTGAGACACCACATTCAGTGACTTCTATGTATATGCGCTACCCACCAGCCATAGCACTGTGGGTAATGATGTTCTATTGCAGTGGCGGACAGTCCCACTGAATTCTGCCTGCCCGCGGACGTAAAGCCGCTGACTTGCAGTTTGCTTGTCCCTGCTTTGATAGATGTAGGGTATATGCAGTGCGCTATGGCAGCTGTGATGTGACGCTGATCTCTGTACACTGCGATTAGAGCAGCTCTTGCTACTGCTGTGCCATTGTTGAAGGGTTGTTTCATACACCTTCCAAAGACATACTGGTCTTTATCCACAAGGTTGTAGTGTCTGGTGAGAGTGTCATTTTTTCAGTCTATTTGTGTCGCTTCTGTTGCTGCTGCTGCTGCTGCTGCCACTGTTTCATGCAGGTTCCTGGTGGCGCTTTTTTGACAGGTTTCATATTGCTAGCAACATGTTCTGGATCATGCCATTGGGGGCACTGCTGACAACGCATGGTATATGATCAACACTTCTGCTGCTGCTGCTGCTTATACTGTCTAAGCAGATTCCTGGTGGCGCCTGTTTGACAGATTGAAAATTGCCAGCAACATGTTCTGGATCATGCCACTTTAGTGCACTGCCCAGAAAACATGGTATATGATTGCCACTTTGTTGCTGCTGCTGCTGCTTATACTGTTTCATGTAGATTCCTGGTGGCGCCTGTTTGACCGGTTCAGAATCGCCAGTAACATGTTCTGGATCATGCCTTCTGGTGCATTGCTGAGAACATATGGCAAGCTGATGTTTGGACCGTGGGCCATTCCCTACATAGACATGCTCTATTTCTGGCCAACAAATGTGGACCCGCAGGCAAGTACACTGTTATCCATATATGAAATCAAAATTTATAATGCCGCTGGGTGGCTTTATGGATTGCTGGCTTGCTTGAGGCTCACAAGTTGCTTTCTGCGTACAGTCTGCATGTTTCTAATCAGTTGAACAAATGTGGACCGCAGGCAAGTAGATATACATTGCTATACATGATTGATATATATTGCACGGGCAACTTGTTATATATTCCACCGGGCGACTTGTTGGATTGCTTGCAACCTACTTTAGGGTTGATAATCTGAGCTTGCTTGTGTCTGAGGAGTTGAACTGCTACAAGAAGTACTGGTGGAACCTCTTAATCAACCAGGGCTTTCTGCTACACACAGATGTGCATCAATAAATGCTCACAAGCTTGGACCTGCTGGCGGTTGTGTGAGGGTGGGCAACATAAGCAAAGCCTTGGAGTGCTTGTTCGGATTGTGCATTTGTTGTGCTGTTCTGAGCGACTGTTGCCTGCCAAGTCCTTATCATGGTTGTCAGCAATCAGCAAAAAATCTCTGTGTATCAGCCTCTTCGCAGTTAAACGTACGATAAACAAGCTATTGTTATGTTGCATTCGTATGCAGGTCGGCCGTGCTATGATGCGCAGGAACTTCAGCAACATTAGTGTGGGTGTCATCCAGCAGGTGAGGATTTTATTCCGTGCCTGTTCAACAACTGATTTTATGTATGAAACACAACGAAATACATATCTATATAGAATCAACTATCTGTAAAGAATCATGAATCGATCTTTTACCCAGACAGTTGCCAGATACATCCAGGCATGGTGCAAGAATGTAACCTGCAACTGGCCCGTGGCAACCACAACTCCTCTGGAGACTCTCAGAGGGCCCCATGCAGTTTTCTGGAAACACAGCAAACACCTTTCTCTATAGCGACACCCTCCTGTCGCTGCTGCTGCTGCTGCTGCTGCTGCTTTGCTAACATTGTGTCTCTCTCTCTACTGCAGATCTCATCGGCATTCCAACCCAAGGGATTGCTATCATCAGACAAGAAGATGGTTTATGCTGACCCTGGGCGCCTGAGCAAAGTGACTGCACCGGCACTGTTCATTGTGGGAGACAGAGATAGGATGTGCCCCGCAGAGGGAGCCAGGAAAACATGGCAGGTGCGTAAGGCTTGTGAGGTTCCTGAGGAGATGACTGAATGCGCTCCGTGTAGCGCTGTCAATAGAGCGCTAGGTTAAGTTGAGGGAGGGTGATGTGTGTTGAGGCAACTCCACCTTCCTTACCGTCCTGAGGAGATAGAGAGGATTGCAAGTTAGCAGGCTATGATTGCAAATCGCAAGGTTTTTGGGAGTTGGTTGGTGGAAGGACACATTGTCTAGTGCCTGCTCCAATAGTAGAATGTAACCCATAGAATGTAACCCGCTGTTTGACGTTAAGGGTTCGGGGTTGGGGGTTAGGGCCAGGGTTGAGGCAAAGCATGCGCCCGTTGTGCTGGCTATCGAAGTTGGGCCAATCTTTTGGGGTTCTTTGCCCAGGAATGTGCAACCCGGCTAATGCGTCCTGCAGACTATCAAATACATCGTCATTCTATTGTACATCTCAACCAATTATGCAAAGGCGACTTATTACTGGAGATTCCTATTGTTTTTTATGCTCAGTCAATGCATATGTTTGCGGGTGTGAAGACCATGAGAAGTGAAATCATTGTCACACACGCATCCGTTTCCTATCAAAGACACACCCAGCCACATACACCCATGCTTACATTCACACACTGCACATGTGTCATGACACCACGGTGTAGTTTTCCGCCTCTGACATTGGCCGCAGGGTCAATTAGCCATAGAGCTATGGCTAGTGGGTAACTTATACATGTGTGTCATGTTGCCGTGCCGCTGCAGATGTTCGGATCCCCTCAGAAGCGGTTCGTGTGCCTGGGCCCGGCTGCTGGCTTTTCCGATCACTATGGTGAGCAGACCCCTGCAGCAACTGCAGCTAGGTTTGAGACTGCAGCTAGATTTCCGACTGCAGCTAGACCTGAGCCTCAGCGAGCGGTATTAGGCTTATCAGCACAGCGTGTCTATAACAGAGCGTGTGTTTCATGTAGCGCATCATGTCTGTAACTGATGACCTGTGTCTTAGTCGGATACTGAGCCGCCTACAGTGCGCCTGCCCCTGCCGCTCTCTTGCCCTTCGCATGTGTTGTTGCATTAGAAACCAGATATTAGTAGCGACAGGAATTGTATAGACAGGAATTAAGTGTTGTTGTTTCTTGCAAGGACCCAGTTATATTGCTGGGGCGGCCACCACTGGTTCACGCCACCCTTGATTAGCTTGTCCCCCTGCAAAAAAGAATAAGGGAAAGATGATCTTGCTGACAGTGAAGCATGTAGTACAGTATGCATGCAACATACAGTACACTGCGTGAGGTGCTTAGGCACCCACGTTTGTGCCCCTTCCCCATCGCTCTCTTGCGCTGCTGTACTCTGTAGCTTCACATATGAACTCGTAGACCTATACAAGATTTGAGCGGTCCTGGCAAGGACGGATTTGCCTTGCTGCACCACCAGTTGGTTCCTCTGAGTCAAGTCTTATGCCTATCAGTATAAGTTACGGCAGAAATGCTTGTCTGCTGCTGCTTGAATCCGCTTACTTACATGCTGTGTGTTACTGTGCTTTCTGCAGGCCACTTTGACATCCTTATGGGCAAGCGTGTCGAGCGGGAAGTGTTCCCCATCCTACATGATTTCCTCCTGCAGCATGACGCACCCCAGCCACGACCAAGGCTTTGAAGGGGGGTGTGTTCATATTTATTGTTGCTGGACACCATAGCCCTGCGGCCATCGGCCCCATGCCTTATCTACCCTTCAAGTCACTTTTGGACCAGGCGGAATGTACAAGGGATGTGTGTTGCGCGACTGACGTGGAGGCAGACCGAGATGTTCTGTCCAGGTCTTCTCTGGCCTGCAGCGAGCCTCAGTCTGTGGGCAAGCAGGAAGTTTTTCTGGTCACATTACAGCAGCAACCTATGTACGACGTGTGTGCAACTTATACTAGTGTCGCAAGTGATAGTGGAATCAGCAGGGCTAGGACAGTAGAACAGCAGCCAGCCTGTCACGACCAAGCCTGTAAACAGGGGCAAATGGTGTTGTAAGAGTGATGTGGAGGCAGATCAAGATGTTCTGCCCCAGTCTTTCCGGGTCTGCAGAGAGCCTCAGTCTGTGGAAAGAACAAGCAGGCAGTTGTTCTGGTCGGGTTTATGGGCACCCTATACTCGACGTGTGTGCAGCTTTGACAGGCCACTGTTGGATTCAAAGGGGGGAGGGGGGAGAATTCTTATTGGTGTGAGTGTTAGTGGGACTGGCAGCAGGGTTTAGTTCTTAGGGTGGACTAGGGTTGTATATGCATATCTATTGGTGTTCGTTGTTCTGTTCTTGCAGACTTGTGCTAGTGGGGTTGCCCTTGTCCCGTCCCTTGTCTGGTGATGGTGTTTGTGTGAACCATTGGTGCAACTTTAGGTATGTCAGACAAGCGGTCTAGAGGTGTATGTTTTTGTTGACTCAATTATCACTCAAATCAATGACGGACATGTATGAGAATTCCCCATATGACAATGATTGTGTAGTTATAGAGAGCGTAGCTACAACCAGTGGGGTGTCAGCCACTTGGGTGGGGTGTTATTATGTAAAACCTGAACGTAGGTTCGCGTGCCAAGCGCACCAGTGGCACCTACTCTCAAGGTGTGTGTTCGTCTGTATCACTTGGCCTTGGTTGTATCTGCATTCGTGTACTATGCGACATGCTTTTGTATAGCTGTGCTTGTGTGGTGTTGCTTTGTCCATCGGTTGGTGAATTTGGTAAATGTTCAGGTCTCCGGCCTGTGAGGACCTTTGTACACCCCTTTTCCCTTAATGTTGATATTTGAAGCGCAGTTGCAGCTGCATTCAGCTGGGTCCTTGTGCCTTGGTGCATGTCTGCACACTCTGCAATAATCCCTTACACAACTCAGTGCGACACTCCTATTTGTTGTTCATTGCATTCATGTGAAAGTTACTGAGACATGTGTGTTGCTCAGTCAAAGCCAACTTGGGTTTGGGTTTCCTTGTGTGAAGCTAGCAGCAGGTGCAGGTGCATAGCTATGTGTAGAAAGCGAAGTAACAGCACCATCATACTATACGTTGGATGATCAACTTGCTATTGCAATTGCTGTAAGGTGTCATGGCATGGGCTGCCGGTATCCACAGACCTTTGCTCCATTACATAAGTTGTCAGCAGTGCAGCACTAGTGCAACCTGTTCTTGTGGTGTTGTTGCGAGGGAAGTGTTGACAAACTTATGCACAAGTCGAGTCAGTCAACCCTATGGTAGAGTTGGGCTTATGCTGATAACCAGGGAGAGCCTGATCAATCACGGAGCCGGTATACGTATTTTGCATTCTTTCACTAGCATACTGGAAGAGGCCAGACAGTTCAAAAGTGCTAACTCCAGGACCTTGAATGCTGCTGTTGCTACACGCACATAACTGTCTGGGCGTGTGACACATATCATCACAGAGACTGGAGACAAAACTTTTTGAATGGAACTGAGTAATGTTACATACGACAATAGCTACAGTGAAAATTTGTCGGACAATAGCAAGGCGCGTGTGAAAGTGTCTGAGCCATGCAACAGGTTAGATGCGCTGGCAAAAGCTGCGGCTTCATGCATGGGGGTCGCCACCCAAAGGAGTCTTGAGCTGCTCATGAGAAAGCGCTGACAGACTCTGACGCTGACACTTCAAAGCCATCAACTGCACCACCAGTTGTACCTGAAGTGAAGTGAAACACATGGTCCGGGGCCGTGGGGTGGGGTTCCCCACCCACGCTGACCAGCTTCGTCGTGTATAAGGGTCTGATGGCCGCAGTCGAAAAGGCAGCGTAACGTGTCAGCCCTGTAAGCATACACTACAGCAACACGACCGACCAAGTGTAGATCCTTTGAGTAAATGAAACATGCAACGATGCAGATGCTGCTGCTGCTGAGGTGGATGCCGTCGATCCATAGCACAAGACTGGCCATGTACTTGTACTGCGGTCAACGGGTGTCTGACTGATGCAGTAGTTGCATTACGGGACGTTGGCCCAGCAGGGGTAAGGGATGTACGGAATACATATGCTGCGTGATTTATGTGGATTGTGGGAGTAAGGGCAGCCAATTGTGGGCATTGGATTGAGTTGCCTTTGCAGGATTGTCCGGACACCCCTGTGTTCCCCGCCGTTCGTGGTGAGATGGTGCAGAATGAATGTTAGTGGAAGTGGGAAGCATACCTGCCAATGCAATTGGTCGGCAGATAAGTAGACAGAAGCATTTGTGTCAGCGACCAAGCCATACAAATCAGATGACGTGGCAACACCCGCAATGAAAAGTGACGAAGCCATGCGACAAGTCAAAAGCATTGACAAGAGCTGCAGGGAAAGTGGCTGGATGTTTCACAATTGACTGAAACATCATGGAACAGCAGGAAGTATGAACCTGTAGGCAGCCATGAAACATAATTGACTGTTACCAGGGGGGGGGGGGCAGATAGATAGTCACAGACCCCAACCTGAAAATAGTTTGAGCCCCAACGGGGCCCCTACCCCCCCCCCCCCCCCCCCCCCCCCCCCCCCCCCCCCCCCCCCCCCCCCCCCCCCCCCCCCGCCCACCCCCCCCCCCCCCCCCCCCCCCACCCCCCCCCCCCCCACCCCCACCCCCCCCACCCCCACCAACCCAC
>NSMO01000855.1:0-10124 GCA_002588565.1 Coelastrella sp. UTEX B 3026
ATGCAAGCCCTGCCAGGCAGGCATAGCCACCGTAACTTCCGCCATAGATTGCGATGCGTTTTGGGTCCGCAATGCCGTGTGTTATTGCCCAGTTGACGGTGTCTGTGAGGTCGTTTTGCATGGTGCCAACGCCCCATTGTTTGTCACCGAGGTGGAGGAAGGTTTTGCCATAACCGGTGGATGCCCTGTAGTTGACCTGCAGGAACAGCAGCAGCAGCAGCAGCAGTGGTGTGCACCGTTGTGTGGCCCTGCATGATCTGAAGAGCAGCAGCACTTGACTGAGCACGGTCAGGCCTACTTGCATGGTGCCAAAATGCCATCGTTCGTCATTGAAACGATAGCAAGTAATGAAGAAAAGCACGGCCCCGCCTGCAGCGTAGCATATCCTCTGTTTGCAAACCATTGTGCGGGTGTCTCCCCCCCCCCCCCCCGCACGTACACAGATGCCCCGAGACAGCAAGGTCCAATACTGCAATCTATACTTTGTTAAGCATATCAACAAAAGCAAGCATAGGAGACAAAGCACATCCCACCTGCAGAACTGCATATCCCCTGTTTGCAAACCACTGTGACGTTGTATCCAAGCCCCATACACCTCTCGCCCGTGGCCATACAAGAGATATCCCTCACACAGAGGTATCCCTCACGATATCAAATGTTTCAAAACCTGATGCAGCACACCATAGGAAGCAAGCGCTGGAGAGACAGCAGAGCAGTAACTCACATCCCACCTGCAGAACTGCGTATCCTCTGTTTGCAAACCACTGTGCCGTTGTATCCAAGCCCCACACATCTCTCGCCCAGGGCCCACCATGAACAAACAGCACCAGGGGCAAATGCAGCCCTGAAACAGCTTGCCACGCTATGTTATTTTGCACTTCTGGGTTTTGTGGCAGTAGGGTTGTTGGGGTTTGTTGTAGGGGTGGTAGTGTGAGGTATGATGGCAGGGACACACCATCTCTGGCCTTCAGGCACACTGCAAGTTACATAAGCAGCAGAGAGGAAAGATTACACAGACCGTGCTCGTATACAGACCGTGCTGGTATACAGATCCCAGGTATCCTTTGATAGATGGCCTGACAACTAGTTGAATAGTCTTTTCGGTGTAACTTCGCATGCAGCACGCAGCTGCTACGCAGCTAATCACAGTACTGGTAAATGTAACCAGCTAACGCGGTGGAAGTGGATGGCTACTGCTTTGTTGGTTTCTTTGCCCCTATGAGCCATTAGCTGGCTCCTTACAGGTGTGAACCCTTGAACCAAAATGGCCACTGGGAGTTGTAGTGTTAGTACCGGCCGTGTAAGTGCTACACTTGCATCAGCAGTGTTCACATGTGAGCAGGCAGCATGCAGCCGCATCGTGTCAGGCGATTGTGGCTCATCGCACCAGATGGTGAGGTATCCACTGTAACTTCTCTCTTTCTTCTTGATGCAGTTGTGGCTCATCGCACCTGGGTGTCTCCTGCCCAGTTTGTATTTGCTCAGCTCAGGTCGGTTGACAAACAGGAACTGGAGCTTCTCATCATCAGATGTGGCACCTGACCTGCACAAACAGAAGCAGCAGAACCACTGTTATCTTCCTGCGTTCACACCTAATGCTATCTTCCACAGAACCGTGTTGCTTGTTTACCCTGCTGGTCTCCCAGCAAAACAGCAATGCAGCGCCTCTGAATGCTGGGCAAGACCCCAAGTTCAATTTTATGCACTTTGATGCCATTGGCTCAACTTCGGGCGACACAGATTTTCTGCGTCCAGCGCACGGTGCACTGGAGTATATACAGGGACATTACTTTAGGAATATTCCACCAGACACATGACTCCGGGAACAGTACTCCAGGGACGTTATATGCAGGGACAAGTATTCCAGGTCCATTAATCCAGGTCATTTCCCATGAACAATATCCATGGACAGTATTCCCTGTACCTTTTGTATAAGTAGTACTCTACTGGAGCATCATCTCTGGTGTATGACACGAGCCACACTGAGTTGTCTGTTGCACGGCTGTCAATGGCCAGGTCAGCATCATTGCCTTTGAACTTCAGCAGGAAGTCAAAGTCAGCTTGCAGACTGGAATCAAGCACCTACGATGATCACAAGCAGCAACGTGTGAATGTGCTTTTGATTTTATTGGCAACAAGTTACATTAATATGTTTTGTGACTTGATAGTTGGGATTACTAATCAAGTACATCAAGCCAGAGGAATTCGCTATCATCAGAAGTATCAAATCTACAGCCCAGGCTCATTACAGCTGGCACAACAGTAATAAAAAAACAGCTTACAGCCAGATGTCAAGCATCTGCACTATACAAATGCATACGTACCCGCCTGAGTACCATCTAAGACTTTAGTACGACGCTGAGAGCATCTGCATGTAACCCCACCTCTCCCAGATAATCCTATAAAAGAGCACACAGTCATCTCTTGAGAAGTTGAGTGGCCTATGGTGTTCAAGCCGGATATGGGTACCTGAGCGCCCTACCTTCCACCTGTTTCTGAGGTAGTTGAACCCTGCGGCTTGTGGTGTCTTGGTCAACTCATCAATCAACACCTGCCCAACATCACAACTGCTTGATGCAGCCAGTGTTGCCAGTACTCCACGGTGGCTGCTGACAGCTGAGTCAGCAGAGGTGGTTGCTGCTAGTTGTTGCAGCTGGGTCGTATCACTGCCCAGAGAGGATGTCACATATACAGACCTGCAGCAGCAGGAGCAGCAATGGCAGCAATATGTTAGCAGCGCTGAAATTAGCCTGGATTGAGCTGCTTTTGTGGAGTCGTGGGCAGATCCAGACACCACACTTAGCCACGATTACAGTCACTAACAGGTAACTGCAATAGCCAGCACTGTTGTGAGCTGTCTTTGTGAGGGTTGATGCAACTCTCTTTACTGTTGCTGTGGGTGTAGCCGAGCTGCATCAGTGCCAGATGATGATCTGACATTACACAAGCCTGCACCAGTGACTACAACTTCTCAAAACCTGTGTGTGTGTGTGTGGGGGGGGGGGGGTGCTACTTGTTGCACGTCTAGGTTACGTGGGCAGTTTGATTAGCAGCTGCTTGTGGTGCTGCCCATAGACAGAAAACCACCACAGGTCAGTCACATGCATTGCCTTCAAGGTTCAGCTACACAATCATCTGGATTTCAGCGAATTCCATGCATGTCATGCATCATATCATGCCAGCATTTGCGCCGCTTTTGATCCGAAAGCATACTGGAGTTGAACACCGTTGGAATACAGCAGGGTACCGGCAGCTGTGGGCTTGAGAAGGGTGTCTGTCTAGCTCCCTGGTGGTGCAGATTGTGTGACGGGTGCCTGCTAGCAGCGGGCAATGACTGCATGAGTTATTCCGCAGTAAAGCCTAGGGCGTAAGCTATCTTGGCGTGCAAGTAAATAGCCTCAGGGCCGAGAAGCAAATCGCTCACTTTCCATCCTTACTAAAGCCAACCATGTTGCCCTCTTCCTCCTGTGGCCAGTGCACCAGATCCTGCCAACTTGCATCCTTGCTGTGTCTTATACGCAGGGTTTTGCTGCCATCGGTGGGGTTCATGGACATGCCAGCTCTGACTTGAAGATCAGCATCAGCATGCCAGGACAATATATCACCTACACACGCAGATAGAAGCAGCAGTTACTTTTGAAGTGCCAGAAGATTTTGTTACATGACAGTGTGGTCAGGATCTGCAATTAGAAAGGTCATGTAACCTGCCCAGCGGTGATGGTTTGCAGCTTGCCCCTGATAGCAAACTTTCGGTTGACATAGTGGCTGTTACTTGAGATTCAGCATCAGCATACCAAGATACAACACCACCTACGATGACTAGGTCTGACAGATGTGTACCTGGGTTTTCTATATCCAGTGTGAGTGCTCCTGTGTTGAGATCCAATCTGTACATGTCAAAGCAGCGGGCATCGCGCTTATTGAGACCAACAAGCACCTGCAAACACACACATATTGAAACCACACTTTGATGACACACACATGTTTAACACAGACACAACTAATACACACAAAATATACACATAACATGATACACAAATCTCACTGTTTTTAGAGAAAAGTGTTGCCAGCAGCACATATAGCTAGCTTGAAGCATCATACTCACACCTGACTAACTGCATCAAGATCAGAATTGCTGCTGCCAGTGGCAGCAGTACAAACACAGCTAGATGTATGGGCTACTGATGGTTTGGGAGCCCCAGCCTGCCTTGCTGTAACTCTGGATCCAAGGCTATAGATGTATACAATGGGGATACATGGTATACACCGCATGTAAACGTTTTGAATCTAGCTCACGCAACATAGAATGCCAAGCAGTTGGCTGCATGCTGCATGGCAGGGGCCTCCCCCCAACACATGCTTATACTCCTGCTTCATACAGAATAATCAAACAGCTATGCAGGATTCTGAAGGACAGCGATGCAGGATTACGTAAGCCGCTGGTTGATAGGCAGGTTGGCGCTGCTGTGCTTACTGTTGTTGGAAACCTTGGATCTGTGATCAAGTTCTCTGACCTGACACCCTGAACACACAACAGCAGCAGTACTCATTGCCGCAACATGTCCCAATGTTCACTATCAAATGATCTTGATCATTATTTGACAGCGGACACCATCTTTCAAGTTTACTTCATCGTGTCTCTCAGTGAACGACTTGATACCACCACTCAAGCACAGAAACTGAAACTATGACCACTGTAGCTCCTCTCTCTGTATATGCCCATACGCTGCACGAGCAACCACATGGCACGTAGGGTGACGGTAGGGGCTTGTGACGGGGCCGACGGCCCGTATTCCCCTACGTCACACTACGGCATCCCACATGTCCCATTATTCAGAGACACAGGGCCGCTATGGCCGCAGATGCTGCTGTACCAGACCTTGAATGGTGTAAGCTCTCTCGCTGGTGATTTATCCAGGGCCTGAGCAAACAGGTGCCAGTCTTCATCGCCGTCCTTGTCCTGAAAGCATTATGTAACAGCCAGGAATGAGGCTCGGGGCCGATGGCTTAACCATAACAATGGCTGGGGTTGTTGCTGGGTGGATGGCAGGGATCTGGCAATCCATCTGCTGAATGCATTATCTACAAGCTTTAGGGGAACACGCTGACCCGAGAACGCACTGTGCAGGCTGACACTCACTGGCTTGCAAGTCAGCATTGTGTTGGTGCACTCAGAGTTTCATTCAACGACTACAGGTCAAGACCGGATGAATTAGGTTAGTTCACACTACAGATGTTGGTATGAACTTGGGTACTCAAAATGGAAAGGTATCCAACAGCGAAGATATGCGACAGAGTGCTTGGCCATGCTGTGTTGCATGAATATCACTGCGTAAAGATGTTTCACCTGTAGGTACAGTATGTACTTGCTGTCTTCTGACCATGTGTACAGTCGAATACCTCGGTGGCTGTCTGACGTAACCATGACATCAACTGCAGCAGCAGCAGCAGCAGCAGCAGCATTGGTGGCAGCAGCAGTAACAGACCAGTCGCCCCAAGGAGTATAATCAGTATAACCAGCCACCTCCAAGCAATGGCACATTGAATAGGTGCCATACGGGAGCACCTGCTTGTTAGCAAGCTGTTCTGAGGATTAGATGGGCCGACATTGCAAACCCGGCATGCTCCAATGATTAGGAATGACCATTGTAGCAGTTCAGAATGTTCTTGACAGTTATGGCTGGCAGTGCAACTGTACTATAAGTGCAGCACCAGTTGGCAGGAGAAGACAAGAACGCTGCCTCTTACGACTGCATCTAAACATGTATGGCAGAAGACGCGGACATCAGCGCATAACGCATGTCTGCTGATGTCATCGAGTACCTTTTGCTGCTGCTGCTGCTGCTGCTGTGGTGTCTCTGACCCACACATTGAGCACGTCCTTTTCAACAGATGGCTTCAGGTATGAGATATAACGACCATCAGGTGACACCTGCGAAACGGAGATGTACCACAACGTGCAGCATGTGCAGAACCAATTTGCTTGCACAACACTAGCGCTGCTATACATTTAGTGATCGCCATGCAACTGCAAACTGCAGGCCAGCCCGGGCTGGTGTATGTCCCCAACAGCTAGCAGTCCAGAGTGCGCTATCGCAAAGCGCAAAATCTCTTTGCAAGGTGAACGCTGGGGGACAATAGTTATCGCAAACGTAGCATGCATGTCTTGCACAGCAGTAGTACTAGTACAACGCTAACCTTGGCACTTGAGTATGTTGGGTTACCGAGCAGGACTTTAAGCGGAATGAGCGGTATATCCTGAGAGGAAACATAAGTGTCGGAGAAAATGCAAAGAGGCAGGGTACGCGAGCTGCAAGCTGAGTACAGGAGCGAGTAGATGGATGCCCCAGAATGCTCAGGTGGTATGAGGAGAAGCAGGCAGTATCTCGGGGTGTACAGCAAACTTCAATTACGTCTTACTTGCATGGTGTCTCTGGCCGCAGCTCTTACGACGCAAGGAGGAACCCGTCGGGTGATCCCAAACGAACAACAAGCTTTGCGCAGATACCCGATATGCATAAGCGCTCATTGGCGCACGTCAGATATTTTCCATACACACTCAATATATCCCTGAGTCAAGGGTACACGCCATGATGTGAGAGGAGTCTGCTTCAAGCAGTCTGACACCTGACAATGCTAAGCCCTGTACCTGAATCCATAACAGAAGTAAAATCCACTGCCGCTCCAGCGCACTTGCCTGAGGTTCTCGCAGAATCCTGCAGTCGCTATGAAGTTGATAAGAACTCAATTTGATCTGCAAACGTGTGGGGGATAGGTCTGCAAGACCATCCTCGCAGTGCCAATGTTTACAGGACGGGTGACTGCAGTACACTGAGCAGCGGCTTGCATTGCAGCAGCAACGCCGTGTCACATTTACCAGGCATGTACAAGTCTTCACCGTGTCGCATTTGCCAGCCGCTGCAGCTGCCAAACTGCACCATCACGGCAAGCAAACAGGAAGGCTGTAGACGGCGCCAGCAGGTTTCTGTTTCCATGACTTTAACAGAAGTCAAACTTGACTTAAAAGCAAGATAAATTGGTTGCAGCTGAGCAGCCAAAACTAAGCTCTATTTGGTATTCTACTAGACAGGGTGCTGTGTGCGCTAGACAGGTCTATCCGGCATTGTTGCTGCTGCATCAAGTATATCCAATGCAAACAACAACTACGACTATGCAACTACCAAGCGAATGAGCAAATTGGGCAAAATCCTGATTGACAACAGTAGTAAGGCATAAGGCAACTCTGCTATCTAAACTAACAAAATCAGACTGACAAGAGCTATACAATATAATAGAAGTAGGCAAACGCTGCTGCTAACAGTACACAGCTGGGGGGTTTTGGCTTTCGAAACCAGAGCCCTGCAGAGCCCCTAATGGCTCCTCAATTGGTTAGCAACCGATAACCGACACTGACAACTGTAAGTCTTCGCATATGATCAAGCATGTTTAGCAGTCCGCTAGGTCATGACAACACTAGGTCAAAAATGGAACTATAACAAGATACTATAACAAATCAGCAGGACGCGATAGCACAAGCCTGACACATGCTGCTCTGTGGAACGCCTGCACCCAACTACGCAGTAGTCAACATTAGTTGCTCGGGTCTCAAGCGACACTGAAGAAGGTCAGCAACTGCAGCAAGGCCGGCTGCTAAGCACTGCACATGCACGATGAATGCCATACAGGGCTGCTTTGGCTGAGGCGCCGATGGTCAACACCAGTTGCAATACTGCTGGTGTCCATGCGATTATCAGCCCAGCGCATACAGCAACACAGTCAGCATGGCACAGCTGCATCAGTCCATGATAATCACACACCACGCAAGACTGTCTGCTAAGCAATGGTCAACACTGGCTGCAGTACTGAGTGAATATGCAGCAAAGCCCATGAGGGCCTAGCAAATACTGCAACCAAGACAATGCCGACTGCTTCAGCTGCATACAACTGCACATGCATAATGAGTGCCACACAGGGCTGGTTTGCCAGTACGCAATTGTCAACACTAGCTGCAATACTGCCGGCAGCTCTAATCCTAAGCAATGCCAGCATGGCCTCGCAACTCCACCAACTCTACCAACAGGTCAGCTCAATGCACACTGATTCTGGCATCGTGCAATGGTGAACACTGGCTGCAGCACTACACAGTCTTGATGCAACGGTCGGTACCGACTATGCAACAGTCAACTCCGGCTGCAGCACTGCAGCCCTGCTTACTCTCATGCAATAGTCAAAAGGGGGCAGTGACTTCAACAACACTACGTCATGAACACACTGCAGCAGACAGCATGGCAACAAACAAAGCTGCGCAAGTCTATGCCCTGGCTCAGCAATGTCTACGGCACGGCTTGATCTCTATGTGATAGTCAACACTGCCTGGTAGCTACAGCAACGAAGGCTGTATGTCTGCATGTATAAGAAACGCTCAGACACACATTAGCAAACAGCATAAAGCCATTGGTGCCTGAGCACCTCCTGTTGGTTGACCAACTCTGGCTGCTATTGCTTGATTGCTATGCACTGCACAGCACTGCCTGACAGTAGCTCTGACACAAACTGCGTCAGCATGGCGCGACAGCTAACAGCTTGACCACCCTGCTCCACACGCATGGCTGAGTGGTACTGTGCAAGAATGGTACTTTGAAATGGTCAAAACTGGTAGTAGGTCTAATCAGCCCTAAACAAAAGGTCAAGGGTGTCTGCCTGCCACCCGGCACTCGCACACAGAAACTCAATGACACACATATACCCCTAGCACACACAGACGCTGACGTCCACAGGGCCAGCAGCAGCACAGAGGAGCGCTACACACAGCGATACCAGGGCAAGCAGCACACAGAAGCTTCACTACACACACGGCAGCAGCATCACAGCACACAGCAGTGTCACATGCACCCGGCGTCAACAGAAATGGTCAGATATTCAGCAGCGGTTTGGCTGCACCAGCATGTTTCAGCTGCAGGCAGTGTCACTAGCAGAAGTGTGTGCGTCAGGGACTAGAAGTGTCAGGGAATGCAGACGGTCAAAACTGGTACTAAGGTGTGGTCGTTGTGCTGGTCAACATGTGGTCAAACATTGACAGTGACATGGTCAACTCATGGTCAAAACACGCCCTAACTAACATATCAGCTTGCGGCACGTAACGCACAGCGACAAACTCATGTCAGGCAAAACACCATGTGGTGCTGTTCCCATACTAGGTTAACGAGTCAATACCCTCGCAAGCACACTACACACACCCAGCACCTGACCAACGCCGCTGGTGCTTGCATCGACCAAGAACATACTGCAATGCACGTGCCTGAACACACAGCTACTATTTGGTACTTGGTATGTACTGCCGGACCCTGGCCACTGTGTCGCCCCCCCTCCCCCTATGGTGGCAAACTATGAGTCCGGCTGTTGCAAAACTGCTGAACTTGCCCAGGATTGATAGGTGTTTGGAGGGCTGATATGTTGTATGCCACAGCTCACAAAAGCTGTTCACAGCACTGGCCAGCTGATCATAGCACAAAACCATTGACCGAGCATTAAAGCCCCATTAGACCCCAGCAAACGCCAAGTGCATGCTGGAACATGACTCACAGGCCATGACCAGCTGTAGAACACTGCTAACTGCTAGGATATGACCCTAACTTGTTGAAGCCAGGCTGTCCGACTGCTAGACTGTGTCAGATAACACAGCCTTGTCAGCTATCCTGCAGGTGGCTGTCTATGTGTGAGGCTAAACACTGGTCTTCATACTCAGTGCGATGCTACCGCTTGCTGCGTAACAACACTTTGTATCTCAACTCCCTCCGGCCGCCAGCAGCAGCAACTGCCGGCGTAATCTTTGCTGCTGTGGGTTGCAAAGGCCCGCTGCCAGCTGGTAGTTGAGGCTGCAACCTTGGACTTGCAGGAAGGTTGCTGCCCTTTCTGCTGCTGCTGTTGCTGCCTGCAGGAAGGTTGCTACGCAGCAGCTGCTGACTACTGGCATCTGCTGCTTGCAGGACTGCTGCTGTGTCTTTGCTGCTTGCAGCAGCAGCAGCAGCAGCAGCAGCAGCAGGAGGGGCGGGTAGCACCCTGCCGCTGTTGCCGATTGACTGAAAGACCGCAGCAGAGGTGTCATACACCCTGGAGCCGTCTGA
>NSMO01000856.1:0-15728 GCA_002588565.1 Coelastrella sp. UTEX B 3026
AGTATCTGGGGGTGCCCATGTGGACCCACCACCAGCAGTGACAGCAACATCAGCAGTGGCGGCGGCAGCAGCAGCGGCCCCACCACCAGCAGTGACAGCAGCAGCAGGGGCGGCAGCAGCAGTAGGGACACTGATAGTCAGCTCTCTGCTTGCAGGACCCCAGCAGCAGTGGCAGCAGCGGCAGCAGCAGCAGCAGCAGGCCGTCGGTGCTTATGTGGTATCCAAAGCATTTGAGCCTGGTCAAAGAAAGAAGGTTAGTGACAATCATTCGCCCCAGTTGAGTCATCACAGTCAGCAATGCTGGGGGAGGGGAAAGGGGCGGGGGGAGCAGCCACAGCGCCACAGCCGCCGCCATGGCGACGGTAGAACATCTGCTATGCTGGCTTGTCAAGGCTGGTGTTGAGTGCATGCTTGTTTTGTTATCACTGCAGGCTTGTAACAGTTGCAATGCGGCAAGCCGTTGGCCGGTAGCACAAATTTGAACAATATGCTGCACCAACAGTTGCAGCACCAATAGCCTGTCATGAAAGCACAGCTGCCAACGTGCATGTTACCAATGATCATTAGCTAGTGCCTTTGGGTGACTAACACTGTTTGTTGTCTGTTATATTGTTATTGTCATCAGGCTTGTAACATTTGCGTCCGGGCAAGCGTTGGCCGATGGCTGAAATACGAAGAGGACGCACTAACAGTTGCAGCACCAACAGCCTGTTATGAAAGCACGGCTGCAAAGGTGCATGTCACCAATGATCATTAGCTACTGTCTGTGGGTGACTAACATGGTTTGTTTGTCTGTTATATTGTTATTGTTATCAGGCTTGTAACACTTGCGTCCGGGCAAGCATTGGCCGGTGGTTGAAATATGAAGAGGATGCACCAAGTAGCAGCACAAGCATTTCATACACAGCACAGCTCGCCGACGTGCATGTTACCAAATAACATAGATACTGACATAGTGACTAACACTGTTTGTTTGTCTGTTATGTTGCTGTTATACTCTCAGGCTTGTAACACTTGCATCGGGACAGGCAGCAGCCGGCCGCTGAAACACAGAGGAGGCACCAACAGCAGCAGCGCAAGCATTTCATACAAAGCACAGCTGCAGACGTGCATGTTACCAAATAACAGAGTTACTGACATAGCAACTAACATTATATGTTTGTTTGTTATGTTGCTGTTATAATCTCAGGCTTGTAACATTTGTGTCTGGGCAGGTCTTGGCCGATGGCTGAAATACGAAGAGGATGCACCAACAGTAGCAGCACAAGCATTTCATACACAGCACAGCTGCCGACGTGCATGTTACAAAATAACATAGTTAGTGACATAGTGACTGACACCAGGTGGTGTCTGTTATGTTGCTGTTGTATTCTCAGGCTCGTAACACTTGCATCGGGACAGGCAGCGGGCCGGTTAATAAAACTCAAAAACATGCACCAAAAGAATCAGCACAATCAGCCTATTTGCACAGCTGCAATTGCGCATGACACCAATGAAATTACTGACACTATTTGCTGTCTGATATGTTTCTTATCCCCAGGCTTGTAACGCTTGCATCGGGACAGGCAGCAGGCCGGCTGCTGAAATACAAAGAGGATGCACCAACAGTGAAAGCACAAACATTTCATACACAGCACAGCTGCCGACGTGCATGTTACAAAAAAACATTGTTACTGACATAGTGACTAACACTGTTTGTTTGTCTGTTATGTTGTTGTTACATTCTCAGGCTTGTAACACTTGCATCGGGACAGGCAGCAGGCCGGCTGCTGAAATACGAAGAGTATGCACCAACAGTAGCAGCACAAACATTTCATACACAGCACAGCTGCCGACGTGCATGTTACAAAAAAACATTGTTACTGACATAGTGACTAACACTGTTTGTTTGTCTGTTATGTTGTTGTTACATTCTCAGGCTTGTAACACTTGCATCGGGACAGGCAGCAGGCCGGCTGCTGAAATACGAAGAGTATGCACCAACAGTAGCAGCACAAACATTTCATACACAGCACAGCTGCCGACGTGCATGTTACAAAAAAACATTGTTACTGACATAGTGACTAACACTGTTTGTTTGTCTGTTATGTTGTTGTTACATTCTCAGGCTTGTAACACTTGCATCGGGACAGGCAGCAGGCCGGCTGCTGAAATACGAAGAGGATGCCCCAACAGTAGCAGCACAAACCGCATATGGTATTGAAGCAGAAGTATTGGGCTACGACGCAGCGTATGACCCAAGTTTGATGTTGTTCATGGACTTCAGAAGACATCACACCGGGTTGTGGAACGGGGCTGCGAGATATCTCAAGCACGGTAAGAAATATCACACAATCTCACACATTCTTGGTTTTATTTTTTTATGTTGGAGTACAACATTTTATTTGGTAGGAATTTTCTGGCAGATATACGATTGCGGGATTTGTAAGCGGGTAGAGGTTTCGTTGCTATGGCAAAGTAGCAGCATAAACCGCATATGGTATTTTGAGGCAGAAGTATCGACTATGACCCAAGTTTGATGTTGTTCATGGACTTCAGAAAACATCACACCGGATGCTGGAATGGGGCTGCGAGTTATCTCTGAGATATTGAGTCAAACACGGTAAGAAGTATCACACGTATTTGGCAATTGCATATGTTTTGGCTTTCAAGGTCTTTGATATGATTAACACCACAACTGTGTGGTACACATCTTCCGGCATATATAGAGTTGTATACAGATTCCGGAGTGGGCACAGGTTTGAGTTGCTATTGCAAATGTATAGCACAGACACGTGGGGGGGGGGGGGGGATGCATGACCACTACCAACGCAGGTGATGGCCTCTGGGGCAGCAGCGAAGAGGTGCCGTCATTTCTATACGCCATGCCACTGGGCGGCAACACAGGTCTAACAATCCACTGCTGCTGCTGCCACCACACGCTGCTGCTGCTGCTGCTGCTGCCACCGCAGGCAACCACCCCAACGCAGGTGATGGCCTCTGGGGCAGCAGCGAAGAGGTGCCGTCATTCCTATATGCCATGCCACTGGGCGGCAACAGAGTATTCCTCGAAGAGACTTGCCTGGTGGCAAAGCCAGCACTGCCATTTGCCGTGTTGAAACGGAGATTGGAGCGACGACTGGAAGCCATGAATGTCAAAGTGAACAAGGTATGGCGGCTTTCGTAAATGATACCATGGTGTTATACTGCATGGTGCGTTATACTGCAGCCCTGCGAGATCATATCTTTTGCACAACTAAGTGTGGATCTCAAATGTATATGAGAAGATGCGCTCCGTCTCCCCCTCTTGACTCGACACCAAAAACCTGCTGTATGTAGCTGGTGTTGGTCCCTTTGCTGAAACCACCAGCCGAGTTAACAGCTAGATCTATCATTATCACTGAGTACAGCTGTCATCTAGCAATTCAAATGGGCCAGGGCAGAAAGTGCTTGATGTTGTGGCTAGCCGGAGTCCACAGACCAGTTCCCACTGGCTGGCACATGTGACAATCTCAGATTTCTAGGCCATTGTCACTGTGCACAGGTTCATGAGGAAGAGTGGTCGTACATCCCAGTTGGCCGGCCCCTACTGATAAACAACCAGCATATAACAGCATTCGAAGCAGCAGTACTGCACCCGCCTCTCGCCACCAAGAGCCCCCTGTATGTGTCTGGCGTTTCCCGTTTCGTTGCTGAATACCAACAGCCCCGTGACCAACTGTTTCTGTTATTCTGTCATTTTGTCACTGTGCACAGGTTCATGAGGAGGAGTGGTCGTACATCCCAGTTGGTGGTCCCCTGCCCGTCAATAATCAGCACATAACAGCATTCGGAGCCGCCGCTAACCTCGTACACCCTGCAACAGGCTTCAGCGTCAGCAGATCCCTCCGGCAGGCTCCAGAGTTCGCTGCTGCTGCTGCCGAGGCACTGAGCAGCAGCAGCAGTGTGGAAGAGGTGTCGGGCAAAGTTTGGAACTCTCTCTGGTCCCAGGAACGCCGTCAGCAGGTATTGGGGTTGGGTTTATCAGCTTCGGGCTACAGCCTCACCTTTCGGGGTTCCTTTTTTCCCTTTTAGGCCATGTATGTTGCACAACTGTGCATGTTTGCAGCTAAAGTGTGATTTGGCGATGCTGAGATGCCAGCCATTTTGTTGTGGACAACATTAAACAAGGGTGTTGGGTGTCAACATGCTGTCAATTGCTGCTCTTGCTGCTCTTGCTACTGCTGCTACCAATCATGCAGGCCGCTTTCCATGTATTTGGTATGGAACTCCTGACCCAACTCGACCTGGCAAACACAAACGACTTCTTCAAAACATTCTTCGCACTACCGGCATTTTACTGGAAGGGATTCCTTGGCAGCAACTTGAGCAGTGTGCAGCTGCTGGTGTTCGCGCTGCTCACTTTCTTGTATGCACCGCTCAACATCAAGGGGAAGCTGGTCAGCCACTTGATAGCTGGTGAGGAAACATGGTTACATTGATTGTGTTTCATATTTGATTGTGTTTCATATTTGATACAACCAAAGGCTCTTGAAAGCAATACAAGCAGTGTGCAGCTGCTGGTGTTTATGCTACTGACAATTCTTTATCCCCCGCTCAACATCAAAGGGAAGCTGGTCGGCCACTTGATAGCGGGTAGGCAAACATGGACGTAGGGTGTTTTCCATATTATGTTGCTATATTTGCTTAATACAACCAAAGGCTCTTGAAAGCAATGCAATGAGTGTGCAGTTGCTGGTATTTCTGCTGAAATTATGTACGCACCGCTTGACATCAAAGGCAAGCTGGTCAGCCACTTGATTGCAGGTAGGCAGTTTTGTGCCCCTGATGTGTTTACAGATCACAGACCAAAGTTGTATGCTCTTTTGGGGTTTGTGTGACCTATCGTACGGTATTCCTGGGGGGGAATCTGAGCAGTGTGCAGCTGCTGGTGTTTCGCTTCTCACTTTCTTGTATGCGCCTCTGAATATCAAGGGGAAGCTGGTCAGCCACTTGATAGCTGGTGCGGAAACATGGTTACATTGATTGTGTTTCATGTTTGCTTAGTATATTTGCTGAATACAACCAAAGGCTCTTGAAAGCAATACATGGAGTGTGCAGCTGCTGGTGTTTGTGCTACTGTCTTTCTGTATGCTCCGCTCAACATCAAAGGGAAGCTGGTCAGACACTTGATGGCTGGTAGGCAGCCACAGACGTGCGTTGTATTCTATGATGGCTGCCTACGGTCTGAGGGGTTCCTAACGGTTCTGCCGGGCACTGCAGTGTGCAACTGCTGGTGTTTGAATTGTACTGCCTACGTTTTGCATGCTCTGGTCAAGATGTTACCGGCAAAGCTTGTCAGCCACTTGGACAGCAGTTACATTACACATCTTACCTGCTGACCAAGTGGCTGACAAGGGTGCCCAAAAATTGGCCCCATGTTTTTATAGGTCATGCAGTGAGTCTTGGGGTTTACGCGAGCTACTGGAAGGTTTTCTTACACCGCAATCTGGGCAGTGTTCGTGTTTGTGCACACCTCTCATTATGTAGGGCAGGCTGGTCAGGCACTGGGTAGGCTATACATGATATTGCCTGGTGTGAATAAGTTACTAGCGGTGTTGTTGTCCAGTTATTAGGGACTGGTGTGACTGAAGAGTATTCCTGGGAAGGAGCAAAAGCTCTATGCAGCTGCTGGTGTACGCACTGTCGACGTGACGTTCTCACACGCACCTCTATATCGAGGGGAAGCTGGTCAGCCGATTTATAACGGGTAGGCAATGACGTGTTTACGAGTTGTTTGGGGGTTGTGTGACCTATCGGACGGGATTCCTAGGGAGCAATTTTGGGCAATGTTCAGCTGCTGGTGTTTGTGCTGCTGATGCGCCATTCAACTTTAAGGGGAAGCTGGTCAGCCATTGCACAACATGTAGGCACTTTGGGCCATGTATCTGCTCCTGTGGGGTGTGTGACCTAACATACGGGAGCAAATCTGAGCAGTGTTCAGTGCTGGTGGCAGCACCCAGCACTGCTGATGTGTTTGTATGCGCACTGAACATCAAGGGGAAGCTGGTCAGCCACTGCATAACAGGTGGGCACTTCGGGCCAGCTCATGCTTACAGTTAACGTACTGAAGCTGTGATTGCTTCTGTGGGGTGTGTGACCTACCATACGGGCGCAATCTGAGCTATGTTTAGCTGCTGGTATCTGCGCTGCTCAACAGCAAGTAGAAGCTACACAGTCACTTGATAGCAGGTAGGCACGGGTTTCAGTATGTTTTGTTTCAGGTTGTGTGCTCTGGGCAGTGCTGTGTTGAAGTGGAGTGAATTCCTGGATAGCAACTTGAGCATTGTACAAATGCTGGTTTTTGCCCTGCTGGCGCTATGCGTCAATGCGTGACCACGCCAAAAAATTGTATCGCTTTCTGCGGTTTATAGTAAGCTGCATGGGCTACAATGCCCAACAACAAAGCTTCTAACCTTTCCACACCGCTGCCTTTAACCTGTTTGTGACGCCGTTAAATTGCAGATCCAGCCTTTATAAGCTCTACAACGCTGCCGTTAACATGTTTGTGACATTGTTACATTGCAGATCCAGCCTTGTAACTTTTCCACACCGCTGCCGCATGTTTGTGATGACGGTTGATTGCAGATCCAGCCTTGTAACCTCTACAACGCTGCCGTTAACATGTTTGTGACATTGTTACATTGCAGATCCAGCTGGCAGCTACCTGATCAAGAGGTACCTGGGCCAGCCCAGCAGCAACAGCGAAGCTAGCAGCAGCAGCAGTGTGGCCGAGTCAGCAGCAGCAAGCAGCATCGGGAATGGCACCAGCAGCAGTAGCATTGGGGTCGTACAAGAAGCTGCTGCAGAAGCCACTGTGGCACAGCGGTAGAGGGGGTCGGCAGACACCATGTGCTATAGATTACTAGCCACCAGCCATAGCTCTATGGCCATCGACCCCGCGTCCTGGGCATTGCAAAGACACGTGACACCGTGTGCTGAGCAGTTTTGTCAGTCTGTCTGGAACACAACCCAATGGACCTTGTAGCAAGTTGTAACATGCTGAGGTTGGATACTTTGCAGCCAGTTTGCAGAGCATACTTTCACGTGACATGTGGTAATCGCTGTGCTCGGCCAGCCACAGCATGATGATCCCCCCTTCCCCCTCCCTCTTGATTCACCATGAATTTTGGTCCCCGATTTGTGGCCCTGGACAGGGTTCGGACACAAGCCCTATAGCTATCCCGGCGCTGGAAGCTCTTGGCTGCCGTCAGACATACGACAACTTGCGTACCTGCACGGCAAAGGTTCTAATCTGTGGGGAGCTGAGTACTTATAGTCTGCGCTAACGGACCTCAACCGCTGGGCCTACGCGCCTCGTCGCGATCGAAATCGGAATTTGCAATCCTGTCACCGCAACAGCCGTTGGCTGCACAGCGCAAGCTGCAGAGTGTTAACACTGAGGTCCCGCATAAGCACGCAGCAACGCGCGAGTCAATCTGCAACGGCCACATGTGAAAGTAGTGTACACTACTTTGGCGCCAAATGTCTGCCTGTGCTGCTGTAACATTTTGCCGTCTTCGAACAGCCCTACATGTATTGTTGCTCTGTTTACAGTGTGATACACAGCAAACTCAGGCCCAACATGAGTTCATTGGACGGTACGATCAGTCTCACCATTCCACATATGAATCCGCGTGACTGTGCACTTAACAACAGTCAGTGGCATATGATCCAAAGCAATAATCTACTTGCAATTACATCTAATCACCGCTCTGCTGCAGGGCCGCACCGGCACTGTCCAGCCAGGTCCAACCGTCGATTACTCAGCAGACAGCAACGGCAGATACGCGAGGCAGGCTCTTGCAGCAGTTACACCCGGTGTCAAACGTCGAAGCCCCAACACAGCTGACGGCCCCAGCAGAAGATCAACAGCACCAGCCAGTCCACGTAGCACATGAGACACTGCAAGCCATACAAAATGATGGTATACCAGAAGCAGCCAGCGAAGAACTAAACCACACAGCAGCTGCCCTCTTAGACGCCCGCGAAGCAGTAGAGAACGATGGTATACCAACTGCCATCAATGCCACGTGGGAACGGTCCACTGCTGTGGTTGCGGCAGAGCCAACAGCAGCAGTTGCAAGGGCAGCAGTAGTGCCACCCCCTGCACCAACGCCATCACAGCCTGAACACATTTCCCTCTCTCACAGCATTCATCTAGCAGCTGATAAGGAGCAGCAGCAGCAGCAGCAGCATATGATCGTGCCAGTACCTGCAATTGCCGCGCCACGTCCGTCGCTGATGCACAACACCAGCAGCAACAGCAGCCGCGGCGACATTCGTAAAACTGCAACTGATGTCCCAAATGCACCAAGGCCTAGTAAGAAGCCAAATAACACAGTAAGCAGCAAGGCCAAAAATAGCAAAGGGCATTCAGGCTCACGGCAGAGCTCCAAGCGGGCCAAAAACCTGCCAACTGTCAAGTTACCTATACCAGCACCTCAGTTGCAACAGGCATTTGGCATGCACTCACGACCCCACCAACAACAGCAGCAGCAGCAGCAGCAGGAACAGCAGCAACCGAAGTTGCAGACTCAACAACCTGTAGCTGCAAAACCTTCCAACAGCAGCAGCAGCAGCAGCGGCAGCAGCAGCAGCAGCGGCAGCAGCAGCGGCAGCAGCAGCAGCAGCGGCAGCAGCAGCGGCAGCAGCAGCAGCAGCGGCAGCAGCGGCAGCAGCGGCGGCAAGTTTGGACCTCTCAAGATTACACGTGAAGGCATACCCGCCAACGGGCAAGTCATTGGACTAGCACACCAGCTACAGCAGGTAGCCTACGGTCCTCCTTGGTGACTAGTATGGCATGAAAATCTTGTTATGTGTATGAGTACTTGCCATACTCATACACGCTCATATGAGTACTTGCCACACTCATACTTGCCAAGGCTTTGTACATGCATGTTGTGTTGCTTCGAAGAATTCTGCCCAGCAGAGGTACCATAGTATGTCAAAGCACTACTGTCTTCATAGACAGCTTACGGATTTGCTCTATGCGGGCTAAATATCTCCAATCAGATCTGTGATGCATGCTAAGTGTGAGTCAGCGTATCATTGCAGCCATGGGCAGCACTGTGATGCCTTACCAGCAGGTCTGGACCCTAGGGCCTGCAATGCTCAGGACGATCTCGTCTACTGACCAATCTCAATCTCAATAAAGGTATACCTTTCATACGTATGAAAAATTCGCAGGCGCGCAGTCTGGGTTACAAGCCAAGCAACCAAGAGCTGGAGTATGCTGGTCCACTCCGAGGTCCTGATGGGAGGCAGCTGTCATTAGTCCCTGACAGAGATGACCCAGGAGAATTCCCAGAAGGATATGTAGCTATTTGTGCAGGTACGTTCTGAAGCAAATTGATAAGCAAGGTTTGTGGTAGTTCATTAGATTTAGCCTCAGCCCAAATGTAAGTAGAATTAGGTACTGCAATCAGTGAGTGAGCTACCTCAACTATGCAATGCAGCAAGCGTGCATGGGTTTTGGGAACGCAGATTGTGATATTTGAAAGACAATAGGCTTTATGTGGTAGCTGCTGATATTGCTGGCGGTGCCAGCACCATTAACAAAGCATCAGTTCAGGAAGTTGGCTGCTTTGGAAGTTGCAGCTTTCAATACTGCAACTGGTGCTGCTATTGCTGCTATTTGTAGTGATCAAGGACCAAGCGGATGACATGCGTGAGTGGATTGAGTATCACAAATATATCGGCATCAAAAAGATCTACATCTATGACAACAACAGCAGCGTAAGTGACTAGTTGAAATGCCAGGGGGGTCTATGACGTGATTCTAGACTTGTGCAACTTGACAACTTGGGCTGCAGCGCCTGTGGCTGCAAAGCACTAAATCCAACTTAGTCAGTTGCTAGTTCCAGCAGCCTGAATCAACGAACGAATGTATGAGCTCCGCGTAGCGCATACAACAATAGAGCGCTAGCGTAAGTTGAGGGCGGGTAGTGTGTGTGTCAAAGGGACTCCACATTCCCTACCGTGCTGGCCAGCAGCCTGTGATGCCCACCCAGATCTAGAATGTTGTTGCTAAGTTTGTAACTGCTGAATCTTTTGTCCCTTGTGCTCAGCCACTACAACGCCTGGAGACATGATCGTACCGCTGTCGACTTGAAGACAAAATGTGGAAAACCAGATACCAACTGCATGCCCTCCTAGGAAGTATCTTTCTAGATACATCGATATATCTTGTACCAGTATTTGGCGCCAGATTTGTGTCCCTTGTACACAAAAGCTGCAGCACCTGTGGTCACAATGCTATTGCTTTTAGCAAGCAGACTCAGTTTGTTACTAGATCAAACACACAGCATATGATGCCCACCCAGAAAGTCATTGGCTGCTGAGTCTGCCAGACGGTCCCGTGAGCTTTGAAGCTGTAGTGCCTGCCAGCCGGGTTGTAATGCTAGTGTGTCAGCCTGATTCAATTAAACTTGCTATTTGTAGCATATCACTTGGGGTGTTCACCCGAAGTGTAATGCTAGAGTTATGACTTCTGGTATCAGTGTGCCATGTGCTCAGCAACATATCATCACGAGCTACATGGGGTATGGCATGGCACTGCAGCTTTGCCAACACATCTGTCTTGTTGGCTCAGTTCATAAGACTTTTACACTGTAAAGGAAAGAGAGACACTGTAAAGAAACTGAGCCAGTACCCCAGGGGTAAATAGCCTATGTTGGCTTGAAGTTGACAAGGCACTTGGACCCAGTGGGCCAGTTCCACGTGGTTCTAATCAGTGGCATCTTTTAACCAGCTGAGCTACCTATGGTTTTGCTGTGTTTAAAGTTGTTCACTAGCTGAGCTAACCTATGATCTTCTGTGCTTGACGTTGTTCACTAGCTGAGCTAACATGTGATTATGTGTGCCTGACGTTGTTCACCAGCTAAGCCAAACTATGGTCTTGATGTGCTTGATGCTGCTGCTACTTCAGGAGCCTCTAGCTAACCACATCACTGACTTCTTACAGTCAGGTCTAGTGGAGTATGTGTATTGGGCAGGTGAGTAGGTGAGGCAACAAGGAGTTGCCTACACGCCTTAGCAGCTATGTTGTCTGCCAGTGCATCATTGTGTGTTAGCAGTAGCATGAACCGCTCACTGTGAATTGTGGTAAAGCTGGGCTTTTACTGATACCAATACCACAAACCCCGCTGCAACCATGCTGTGCGACTGTTACAATAGCCTTCAATACCAACAAAACCGATTGGCCTCCTTGCATTGGAGGTTGTCAATAGTATGCTGTGCTGGAACTTCCAGCAAATGCATTGCTGGCTGACCTTCATTCCATGCGAGGTAATAGTAAGCGGTCAAGCCTATGTAGTGACACAGTTCCATCCATGCGACGTAATAGTAAGCCGTTGCAAAGCCTATGTAGTGACACAGTTCCATCCATGCTGCGCAATAGCAAGCCGTTGCAAGCCTACCTAGAGACACACTTTCATGCTATGCCTATTATGCAATCCTCTCTAGGGATGAGGTCATCCCTTGGGGCTGTCATGTGTTGATTGTAGGTCAACCAAGGTATTGGCGTTCCTTTCGCACCAGTCCCCAGTGGCATGCTTACAATGACTGCCTGACACGGTTTAGGTGAGCATGCGGGTGCAAATCTCAACCCCCCAGGCACTGCATATCAGTTGTCCGTCTATAAATGGCTCCATGCTGAAGCCATCAAGGTCGGAACTTGCACACTTGACAGCAGAAAAACACAGACGACAGGGCTTGCTGAACCAATCAGCTTGAGCTATGTCTTTTTTAGGAAATCGGCCTACGTGGCCCTCAGTATGCTGAGGGAACCCCAATATCAGCTTAGCTCTGCTTAGTGCACCTAACTAGGGGGCTAGCCGATGCACCTGACTGACCTGTTGAAGCTAGGTCGTGTCTAGAAGTGTTCCAACACTCACTTGAGTGCCGCAGTGCCATACACCACGGCAATAGTTGCCATTGTTGTAGTATTGAGGCTCTAGGATGCCATCATGCAAGTTGCAGCATGTGCTGGTTTTCCATCACCAATAACAATGCGCACAAAGGCGCATGTGACAATGTCCGTGCATTGCTCTGTGCTGCAGGTACAAGCACCGTTGGATAGCTTTCATTGATGCCGATGAATTCATCGTTCTACATAACAATTCTGATGCCGGTGATGCTGCCAGGAGCCAGGACAGCAGTGGTAGCAATGAAATCAGTGTCAACACTTCTGGCCAAAGCATGGCCACCAAGCTAGGGACTGCGCGACAACCACAACAAGCACCAGACCAGGAAGCATCGCCCGATATCAACACGTTCATGCGGCAGTACGATAGGTTTGGTGGGCTTGGCGTGAACTGGAGAATCTTCGGCAGTGGCGGGCACAAAGAGCGGCCGGTCGGAGGGTCACTGGTGAACTACCGGCGGTGCCTCAAACCAGACAATTCGCAGAATACGCATGTGAAGGTCATCGCTAACACCAAATACGTGCTGACGGTCGGCGATGATCCTCATCAGGTGTTGTACTACGATGACAAATACTACACGGTCAACGAGCTTGGCGGTAAGGTGAGCTTGGCGGTAAGGCTCGAGCCCTTCAGAAACGCTCGGTTCATATTCTGCTGGAGCTGACCATAGCTGAGCGTGATGAACGGTCATGCATCAACGTAAGCTACTGAAAACGTACTGTTGATTTACGGTCACTGACATGATTTGGCACATCATGCGTCCTGCACGGCTTTTCCGCCTATCCGTCTCCAAACCTGAAAGCACCGTTTGCAAACATACAATTGTCCCCATCAGGCCTCTAAGTGTCGCGAAATTATAACATTCGCTGACCAGCCCTCTCGCCCCTTCGGGGACGTGAGCGGACGGTAGGCAATGTGAAGTCGCCATGACACACACATTACCCTCCCTCAACTTACGCTAGCGCTCTCTTGAAAGTGCTATGCGGAGCTCATTCATTCATTCAATCATTCACATTCGCTGCTGCCACCGTTTGCAGGTTTCTGGATCGAAAACAACAACTGCCTCTCACACCAAAATCGTCTTGTACCACTACCTGACGAAGAGCGAAGCGGAGTACCGACAAAAGATGCGCCGGGGCAGCGGGGCCGGCAACTTTAAGAGTTTTGGATTCTTTGAAGCGATCAACAAGCTTGCAGCAATTGATTGCAATTACGGAGTTCGTCTAGGTCTGGAATGTTGTCCCAGCGTGACAGAGGCGTTGGGTCCCGAGGGCACGTCGAGAGTGCGGCAAAGCATAGTTGCCTGGCAACAGTAGAACGTACATTCGTTAACTTTTGCCTTCGCTTGACGCAAGCTGAGCTGTTGTTAGGTGTAAACGACGTCGGAGCCTGACCGTGACAGTCCGGACCGCTCTTTGCGGACATGTCCGCAAAGTACACTAAGCGGACGTCCGCTTAGTGTACTTCCGGACATTCAGGTTTAAAAGATGTTCTCAATTGAGAAGCGGAACCTTGGTAAATGACATGAAGACCACCAAATCGACTCAGGTTTGCTCGACACGCATGCTGGCTCGGCGCCTTCTTCACCTTCTTGGCGGAGCCATGTAGTGAGCAGGAAGACTCCTAGGGCATGTACCTAGGAATGCGCATTGTTGCATGCCAGCAACTGTAAGCCCATGTTACAACTGTTCAAGCCATTCAAACATGCTTTTGTGTCTGTCTACCGAACTTGACCCGTTGAAGTCGCATAAACAATTTGTGCAGAGCTCAACCGGGAGTTGGCTGGTTATAATTTAGCAGTCAACTAGGATCTAGCAAATTTGCCGACTCACGGTCTGAAGTCGCACCACGTCAGCATGTATCCATTCAGCTCCAACATGTTCTTGCGCCAAAGGCTGGATCTTGCACCGAACAGACCTGAAAAGTTCTCAATTGTACAGCGCTGCTACTCCGCCAAATAAGCGGGTCCATAGAGGAGCGGCTCTGGCACACTCAATGCTACCCGGCCCTCAACGATCAACAGTGTGCGCACATCAAGTATCATACACATCAAGGATCACAGAATCAAAACTCCGTCATAGTGGAATGTTACAACGTGTTCATGACCCTTCACACCAGAAACCTCCGAGTCAGCACTGACTACACATACAACACCACAGTACACCGCCATCAAGTCTCAACCTAGGACAGTGTGTTATCTTCCATCCAGATACTTTTCACAAGCCACGAAAGATGTGCTTGGGGCACCTAGCAGGCAAAACAAGTCTCTCCCATGCTTTAAATCCCCACACAACAATGGTAGACCCTCTCAAGAGCCACAGGCTAAGCATAGCTCACTGAGGCATGCATCATCGCGAAGCGACATGCTGCTGTCTGCATAAGGAGCATGTAAGGTATGAAATCGCCTGGCGGGTGATAACAGAAAGCACCAACTCCAGAAGCGATGGCAGACATGACCCAGATATAGCTTAGAAGCTCTTCTGGTATGCGTGCATACCCAATTGGCATCCAGCATGTTGTACTTTTTCAACTGCGTCCTCAAACCTTGAGACTATCATTGTTGTTGCATGTTGCATGTGCCCTGTTGACCCACAAATCACACCACACCACACTTGAAACACGAGAACTATAGACACAAGAATAGATGCTCAACCCTCTGCACGCCTGCTATCAAGACATAAAGCACCCGCACATGGTTTTGCTGCGTCAGCTCCTGTTCATACACCACACTCAGTATCAAGGTCCTTGCATGTTCTGCACGCAAGCCTCCCCCTAGAAGACAGCATGCAGCACTTGGAGAACATGAATGTCACACAGCTCTTTTGCCAACAGGGCGATAACAGCACGGGATTTATGCAGACAGGTCCTGGACAACCGGCCAGAATGGTGAATTAATACGACACAGACCACATGGTTACTTGCAAGCAGGTGCACAATACACCTGCTGCTGTTACTAACATGCAACACAGCACACACATGAACAGCATAGCACAGGCAGAAGCAAAAGCAGCACAACAGGCCACCTAAAGCAACCAGCAGTGCCAATATGCATGCGCATGCCACAACTGTGGGTTTGATATGTGGTAATGTTAACAGCGGCTATAGCACGATGACAGCAAGCAGAGGACACACATGACAGATTGCAAGCAATCCTGCACACCAAACAAGCAACAGGCAAGCTGGATAGGCATCAACACATGGTCCTTCAAGTCCTGCAGACACACCTGCTGTTAGTTGCAACCTCTTACAGATGTGACAATAGGGTGATAGCAACAAGCTGACAATGGTAGATAACACGCAAAGGTACAAAAGCATATGCACTGTAAAGCACCCTACAGCCTGCTCCACAAACCTATATTCAAAACAACACACACTCCACTCACTACACAAGCAACATGCACATCTCCTGACCTTGCAATACCCAACTGCGCAGATCATGCTCACAAGCAAAGTAACACAGAAGCCTGCATTCAGGTGGCTGCTGCTGCAGCAATGTCAGCGGCTGTATGTGTATGAACAGGATGGCGTTCAACTGCTGCTCCGACCCCCCCTCCCCGCGCAAACCTGACACACCCCACTAGGCCATGCAGGCGGAGCAGCCAAACCCTACCACCCGCTCCCAGCTGCTGCTGAGACCAGTTTGACTTGCATCGGCAAACTGCAGATATCATCCACCCATGTTCCAGCAAATATGCCTTGTATTAGGGGCAGCATTCACGCTGAACCCAAGTGGATCCCATACTACGCCCAAATACCCTCTGTGAGCAGCATATACCAGCTACA
>NSMO01000857.1:0-10025 GCA_002588565.1 Coelastrella sp. UTEX B 3026
CCCCCACTGGTGGTGATAGAGGAGAAAGACCTAGACGGCAAACTGCAGCAGGCACAGGAGGAGACCAGAAGTAAGCTGGCATGGATCCCTCACTATGCCAAGCTACCCTTCATTGTGGGTATTGCCATCGCTGGTGATCGCATGGCAGTAAGGGCCATTAGCAAGACTGGACCTTGTGACAAACCCAAGCCGGTAACCTTTAACCTCACCAAGATGGCTGACAGAATTGGGTGAGATAGTTCACTGATATCGCACTACGCATATGTGCCTGGTATTTCACAACCATCAGCATCGATGCCGGATATCCGGGACATCTTGCAGCACACTCAGTTTTTGGTTGCAGGCTCTCCTATCCCACATATAGTTGTTTGAAAAATGATCATGCAGCTTGTCCTTCCTTTATGCCTGTCACCTTTGTTTGAAACGTTGTGACAACAAAAAACCCCATCCAATGATTGCAATCGAAGCCATTCATAAGTTGTAGTGATCTGGCTCATACCCGGTAATGTCTTGTTGTTGGTTGCAGGGCAGTGCGCGCAGCCGTCAACATAGGGTTGTTGTGCAAGTTTGTGGTGTTACATGACCTTGTGCCATATGTGGCAGTGCCGTTCAATACACCATAACATGACATGCACGGGCGCAGGAGCATAGTGGTCACTTGGCGGGAAGTGCAGAAGACCTACAACATCATGCCAGCCGACCGGCAAGAAGTGTTTTGTGACTTCTACAAGGAGACCAAGGAGGTGTCATTTCTTGAGCACCTCGTTGGTAAGCCCGTACAAGACAAGGGCAAGCTGGGATTGCGCTTAGTGCCGGTTGGGCTGGCGGAGCACAGCCCCGGGACAGTAGAGGAAGCTAAGGTAAGCCACACGGTGAGGCATACCTAATTAGAGGAGGTATGGGTTTTATGACCCATACATCTCTGATTGGGGTGCCGTTTGTTGCAATGGAACACCCGCACCCCAAACCCTGGGGTTTTAGCTGGCCCTGGGGTTCAACACCTGGCAGCTGGTAAACCCTGTGGGCTGGATTTTGGCCTTGGCTAAGTATGACAGCAGGTAAAAACCGTGGTTCGGGATGTTTCCAGGCTGTACCACAGATATGGCATCATCTACGGAACAAACCCTGAAGGTATCCAAAGAAAAATTCAAATTCCTATAGAGGGTTTTGGAGAAATGGGTGGGTGTCATGACAGCTCAGCCCTGCGTGCATGCCAGCCTGCAAAACAACCCACGGAGTGTTCTCAGTAATGTGGAGACCGTGGTTAGTAAGCATCACACTTGCATGGGGTTCTGGGGTTCAGCAGAACAGCAAGCACAGCCAGGACCATATCACGGCGAGCAAGCACTGTTGGAACTGGCCATCACGTCTACAGAGCCCAGTTCTAACGTGTGCTTGTCTTCTGCTACAGGTGGGTTGTGGTGCAGGTCGTCAGTAGTCAGCAGTCAGCTCCCGTGGTCAGCTCCCTTGCCATGGTCACGCCCTGCCAGATCATCACAACAATGACATCGCATACCCTTTTGGACGTGGTGGCCCAACCACTCGCATTGCATGCAGCTTGCATCGTGCTTTTACACGCTAACAAATGCTGTAACAACCTTTTCCCGATTTCGAATGGGTGCCTATGTTAAAAAGTCTCACCTATCAACCGTTGACCGTGAAAGGTGTGCTTGCCGCCGTGCTTTGCTGCTATTCTGCTGTGAAGGGATTCGCATACGTTGTCGCTGAGACACTGACAAGCCCTATCTGCTACCTTGGGGCTGTGCAAATACCTCGAAAACCTCTGCCAGCTTTGCCCGGGAATGAATCAGCACGGTCTGCACCTCAGTCAGCTGCTTTGTGCCTTTAGCTGCTGCCTTGCCGCCAGCTTTTGCTGCAGCAACACCTGCTGCTGCTTTGCGGCCCTTGGTTGCAGCAGCAGCACCTGCTGATTTGCTGCCTCGCTTGGCTGCTGCTGACGCTGTTGCTGCTGTTGCCGCCGCTGCCTTGCTGCTGCTTTTTGCTGTCGCCTTTGCTGCTCTGGCTGGTAAGTCCCCGGCTGCTGCTGTTGCAACTGCTTCTGCTGTTCCTGCACTGCCTCCCTTACGCTTTCGCCCTTTGGCGGCTGTGGCACTGCTTGTGTTTGCTGTTTGTTCGCCATTTGGTTGTTCTGTGCCGGCTACTGCCACCCTAGTTTTCTTTTCAGACGTGGCTGGGAGGTACTTGGCTGCAGCATCAGGTGTGGCACCAGCAGCAGACGCGACAGCAGCAGCAGCAGTGCTGCCAGCAGAAGCACCAGATACCTGTTCAGCAGCAGCAGCAGCAGTGCTGCCAGCAGAAGCACCAGATACCTGTCCAGCAGCAGCAGCAGCAGCAGCAGTGCCCTGCTGCTGCTGCTGCTGCTGTTGCTGCTGCCTGACCCACCAACACCAGTGAGTCCCATCCTGCCTGAATGCTGTAATGCTGCTGCACTTGCTGTGATCATTTGTGTAGTGAGCTGCCATGTTGCGAACTGCGGCAGTAAACTTCTCTGGCTGGTCCTGCCACTGCTTGAGTATGTATGCATAGCTGCGGCTGATGGTGTCAATATGGTGCTTGGTATCTCCACCACGAGTACCAGCAAAAACAGTGGTCCGTATGCGCTCAAGCGCACGCCACAGCGCATTCCTAAGATGATTGGCATCGCTGTACTTTGCAGGCTTCACCTCCAAGTCTGCACGCTGCTGAGCTGCCATGATCCAGCTGTTGTCTTCGTCACAAACAACTCCCTTGACTATGAGTCTTCGACCGTCTGGCTGCTCTTTGCTGCGCTGCTGCACCTCCACCAATAGGTCAACTAGGATATCGCCTTCCATGGACTTGCTGCTGCCGCTGAAGTTCTTGACACATCTGTGAGGCGGGATCTCCTGATTGCGCACCTCATAGTACTTGCACTTGGCACAGTACTTGCTCCTACACCCCTGAGCTATGACCTTCCCTGTGCACAGGTGAATCAGCTCAGCCTGGCCAGCCCTGCTGGTGTAACCCCTGATAGGCCATGACCCTGCCACAATCACATGCATCCTACCCTCTGCATTTGGCTGATTGCCATTATCTAGCTCCCACTGCCACGCCTCTGCCCAATTCTGCAGCAATGAATCATCCTCAAGCTGCTTGACTGCATCATACACCGTGGTCGTGTAGTTGCTGATAACCTGCTGATTCTGAGGAGGCGTTATGCCTATAGCTGTCAGCAAATATGCTGCGTGCGGTTGAGGCACCCCCACAGTTGACATGGCTGCAATGAACTGCCTGTTGATTGCTACTGCAGGCCTGCCTTGCCCTTCAGATGCACAGTCCCCTGTTGGCATCACCAGCTGCTCCCACTCACAGTGATCACAGCGTACCTTGACCTGTGACTGCAAACCTCTGTTACCCACTACTGTGCAGTACATACACCCCACGGTCATGCACGCAGGGCAAGGGAACACTGACAAGATGGCATCTGTCGCTGCTACATCCCACACAACACGCTGGCCACTGTCTGGTGCCTTCAACACGGTATGCTGCTGGGTTGCTGCCGCTGCTGCTGTTGCTGATGGTGGTTTTGAGGCTGCCTGCTGCGCAGCCGAAGCAGCAGCAGCAGACAACACTGCTATTGCTGACTGGCTGAGCGGGTGCTTGCTGTGCATGCAACCACATCTGCTGCCTTTGCAAGCGCCAGCAGCTGAGGCACAGGCTCTGCCACGTACATCACCTGCTGCATGAGCTGCCACAGCTAGTTCTAGGTGCGACAGGATCTCCAACAACTGTCCCTCCTGCTCCAGCAGTTGCTGCTCAGCAGCAGCAGCTCTTGCAGCTGCTGCCTGCGCAGCTTCAAGCGACTCCACATACAGAGCTGCTGGTACTGTGTTTGGAGCGCTAGCTTGCTGTGCCGCTTTGAGCTGTTGCTGCCACTGTGCCTGTTGTTGCTGTTGCTGCTGATGGTGAAATGATGTTGAAAAGTACTGCTTGTTGACGTCAACAGCCAGACTAGCTGTGATGGCTGCTCCTGTAGCAGCAGATCCAGTAGCAGCAGCTGCTGTAGCAGCATCTGCTGGTGCTGCTGCTGCTGTGTTGGTGATGTCGACCAGTGGCGCATTCACCAAGTGATGGTGCCGCTCAGTTCGAGCTAGGTACTTGCCAGGATCGAACCTGTTGGCCTGCTGCCTTGCCCTGCTGTTCTCTCTGGAAGGCTGAGATTCCTGTTTCTGACTTCTAGTGCTGATTGCATACTTAATCTGCTGACTAGAGCAGCTTTCAGCAGCATTCTGGGCTTTGCAAGCCCGGGGTGCAGCAAGCCTGGCACTGGTGCGTGTTTTGCAGGAATGTGCTTTCTGCCAGACTCGCTTCTGGCGCGTTATGTCAGGAGATTAAAAGTCCGGATGGTTTTCTGCATAAGTATGCTCGCGGTCAGTGTTACAGTGGATCTACGTGTATGTAGCAGGTTGACGATGGTCACCCTTGTGTGCCTCCATTGCCGCCAGACGGAGCTGCCATTTCGCTAGGATGCTCTAGATCGCCCCCTCTCAATCATAACTAAATTTATTAGAAGTTGCAGGTACGTGCAGTAGGACTTGCAACGTGCACAGAAGCCAACAACCTCGAAATGCACGCGCCACGTGTACAGCTTGTCCTGCCTGGCCTACAATGTGCGATCTACGGCTGTCTGCACGTCGCTGGAGCACATGCACAAATTCAAAAGAGTGTGTTAGGTGTTAGTGTGACGAGCTACACGCCCCGCATACACGTACAAAAAGCTTCAACTCGTGTCCATCGAAGTACGATGTTCACTCCTGGGCTTCCGCAGGTGGCCCTCTGGCCGCCCTCAGCAGCATGTAACATGTTATAAGATATTCAAAGAGTGTAATTCATGCAACAAAATGGCCGACGGAGGCCCTCATTGCGATGGATTTCGCGGTTTTTGAGGCCCCCTGTAAATACGTATGCCTCACCTTAACAGTCAACTGCTTGCCGGCGGAGATGGTGTATGTGGTTGTGGGAGATTGTCACCGTGGCATCTTGTGTTGCCAGGAACTACTCATGCACCTCAAATTAGGTCCCACTGCAGGTTTTGCTGGTTGTTCTCTCAGCAAGAACGATGTGCACATGTGACTGTCGGCTTACGTTGACAGGTGTCACAGCATTACACCAGATTGGGTGTTGCTGGACTCAAGTGTTGTATGCCGCCATGGTGAACTGGTTGCAGGTAGCAATGCATTGTGTGCTAACAGCTTTGGAGGGTTGCCATGCCAAGCAGTGGGCACATCAAGATGTCCGGTGGGCCAACGTGATCAAGCTAGAGTCAGACCACTATGTCCTCATAGATTGTGAGTATGCAGATCGCTTCGGCAGTGTGATCCCACCTGAGCTAAAGATGAAGCCGCCTGGTGTGTCACATTGCTCAGCTGGAACGGACCTGTGGTTGGTGGGAGCGATGCTTAGCGGGCTTGAGCGGACTATGGAATTTGATGAGGACCTCAAGCAGCTTTGTAAGATGTTGACCTCGTGGGCACAGTGCAGCAAGTTGACAGTGGATGTTGTCATGAAGAAGTGTGCTTGGATAAAAACCACTACACCCCGGCAGAGTCCAGGTGCGCACCTTGGCAATTTGAAGCAAGTCGACGTGTAGTAGACCCATGTAATGTGGTTGTGTCAAATGGCAAGCGTGCAGCTTTGTTTGAGCAAAATGGAATACAAGCATAAGTGAGCAAGATAGGGTGCAAGTAGAGTTTTTCATGTTATAAGGTAACATGGTCAATTGTTGGTTGGCTTAAGAGAATGCAAGTCATCATGTCACATCATGCAGGCAAGGCGGACAAGCCAAATCAGCGGCAACAACTGCAGCAGCAGGATGCCAAGTCTGGTGCGAAGCAAGCAGGTACAGTGCAGAAAAAACGTTCAACAAAGCAGTCGAAGGGCAAGGGTCGAGAAGCCAAGAAAGCAAGAAAGCAAGAGGCGGCTGCGCCTACCTAAACCCATTGTGTGCGGGTGAGTGGTAAAAGCAGGGGCCAACTACGTTGGGGTTGTAGGTGTAGCTCTTGAATGGAATCTCTTGCAAACTCGGACAAGCTGCGTGGTAGGAGCAACAACGGGCATGTAGCTGCTTGACAAGTTGCTCCTGTCCATGTATACCTAATCGAATCCCATTGTACGGTGTTACCAATTTGCAGCATTTGGCAGCAACATATCGCACTGTTCTAATCCGCCTTGTTACTTCCGTGGGTTGTTGCTAATGAACGTTTGTGTCCAATGGCGGTGATTCTACAGGGCGTCTTATTCCTCATGCACTAGTTGAGTGATGGTTGCTGCTTGCAAGGCGTGTGCTTGTCCTCTACCGGGTCTACATGTCCTCAAGGTGGGCAGAGACCGCATACAAGTGAAGGAGCCGCATATAAGTGAAGGGGCCACCAAGCTAGCCAGAAACACCTGCTGGTGTTGCTCACCTTGGGTCGTGCATTTTGTTGAATCGTTTTGCTGTACAATGCTTGCACCAGTTGTACGGGCTGAGCTTGAGGGACTCTGAACACCACATTCTCAACCATCTGCTTGTGTGCCTTGCTTGCTGCCTTTGGCATGTGGTCACAGGCGGTCAGCTCTATCAGTAACACAGATTGGAGGGATATCACGTGACAACAAGCGGAGCCAGCCTTGCACGCTGGATGCATAAACCCTCATTGTATGGATGGCTGCCATGCCGGGCATCAGCAACAGCAACGATACGGCGGGCTGATGTTTGAGGCAGGCGGCGTTGCGTCCTTTATGCAACCCCGCGATGTGACGGTTGCCTTTGGTGTTGTGCTTTGGTGAGCAGAGTGTTGTACAGGGCGGTTGCTGTTGGAGTAGAGTTTGTGGCATGGCATAGCAGTCTTGCCTCCATACGTGGACAGAAGTTCAAGTGCCCCAAGACTCTCATCAGCAGTGCAAGATTGTGCAGCGCATCGATGTTCAATTCAATCTGTGACGACACCCTGCAATGTGCAGTTGACATGCACCATCATATACCTTGCAGTTGTGGCCGACACGTGTCATATACATGGCATGATACTCTCACATTGGCGCATGCAACCCCAGCTGGATTCTGTATCTTATGTATCGGTCAGCAGTCAAGTCGGTATCACTGGCGGCAACAAGTCACAAAGATGTTCCAGGTACACCAGGCTGGGAGTTGTTGCTGTGGTTTACTGGCGGGCCAAGGTGTTGCTTGCTGTAGAGCAAATACCGAAGTTGGCTTTGCATGTAAATGAGCATGTTGTTACGCTTGCAGTGTTTTGTGTTGATTATTGTTGTGAAGGCTGGTTGCTGCTGCAAGACCATTGAATGTCGTATTGTAAGGACCGATACTCACAGAATACATCTGCGTCAGATGTTGTATGATGTATGGTCACAAAGGTGTACACAGCGATGCTTGCTTCTGGTCAAGTGCTAGGGTGTCTCGAGATGTTTGGTAGACTCAACGGAACATGCTTGGCGATGTGATCACCTTACAACAATGCATAGTCTGCTGTGATGCACACATGTTGCAACTGATGGCTCACAATGCTCGGGGGCAGCAGGAAGCTTATGGCTGCATATAGCCGTGGTTGCTTTGGCTGACCACGTGCAGGACGCTTGAAAACACCGCAATGTCTGCAATTGCATTACTGATGCAGAGCACCATCGAGTTGGTAGACGACATGAAAGAGTGCCGTGTCATGCACTGCTCTTTCTGCACAGGACCTGCAGTAGCTGGTGGAGGACTACATGTCGTCAAGGCGAGCTATGATGGAGCGGTACCTGAGAGGTGGCAGGACACGCTGGCTGACAGCACCAGGCAGCAATGCACTCTTGGACAGCAGTGTCGGAGCCACAGCAGCAGCCATCTATGGCAGCATCTGCACAATGCGCCTGCAGCTGCAGGTCCAGTACGACCAACAGCTTGGAAGCGCAAGCAATCTAGCAATAGTCTTGAAAGGAACAACAGGTTGGGGTAGAGTAGCTGCAGCATGCACCCTGCTGTTAAATCGTTGTTGCGTGCACTGCGGTGCTTGCGGCTGTGGGAAGTGAACCAGCAACCCAGCCAAGTGCCAATATGTTGTTGTGACCTGTGACTCCTAGCTATCGTGAGGCTCAAGCAGCTACTAGTGGTGAGAGGTCCTGCACGGCGCGTGACGTTGGTTGCGCAAGTTCCTACTCAATGTGTGCCCCCCCCCTCCAGTTGTTGTGCTCAAAAGTTTGGAGCACTTGAAGTTGTTATGGTGTTGTGACAAGGTATAGCGTGCGTCTCGACGAGACACGCTATTGTAAGCCGTGGTATGATTCATAATGATTGCTGCCCGTCAGCTGTAGCATTCGGTCATCGGCCCCGCGCCCGAAGTTTTATAGGCGGATTGAAAAACTTTCATAACATCATGTTCGTAAACGCTATTGCCAGCGCATCCAACTTGTTGCATGGCTCAGTCACTTTTACATCATGTTTACGACAAGGGTAAACCACCGGAGATCCCTTGAAGCGTGTTGGCGGCCAAACATTTGGTGGTGGCATCACCGCATGGTTGGGACAAGTATGCCTAAGCCCAAACATCAATCAATTTCACTTCCGTGTTATTCAATATGATGATCCCTCCCAATGCGATGCAATGTTGGTAGGGGCGCCCAGTCCAAGTGAGAAAACCACCCTGGTTCCGAAGCGCGCAGCACATCTGGTACCACCTCCGGCCGGTCACCGGAAGGTCGTTACACGACTATAATAACCAGCTGGCCAGCCTGAGGATCACCCCGCACACGAATAACATTGAGCCTGAATGCTCAATCGTTATCCTTGTGCCTAAACTGTGCCCTTTTAGGGCCTGACTCCCCTGATGCCGGTCACAGAGGCACGCCAACTTGAGAACAAGCGGCCACCGGTTACTATACTAAGCAAGTATGAGGATGACCTTGTATGCGGCCGACTATGATACCTCGGCTTGACTACATCATACATATGTTGTACTGGTCAAGCCCCCAAGCATTCACCTATGAGCATAGATTCACGCAGGTATGCCATACAAGACATCCTGGGTCACATGTACATTTTGCTGCGTGCCGCCCACCGCCGCATAGGCATGCCTAACGCGGATATTACAAAACCATACTGTGACTGATCTAGATCTTCAAGATCTAGATGTGGCACAAACGTGCCATGGCTGCAGATGGGCATGGCTGATCGACTCTTATGCAAATGTAACACAACTGCCAACAACCAGCATGGCAGAGGCCAGCATCCAAGCAGACCATGGAATGCTAGAAGGACAGAGTAGCTATAGCACTAGCTAGTGCAAGAAAGAAACAAATGTAATTAGTCATGCTCAAAGCTGCAGAGCACGTAACAACACACAGTTGACACCCTAGCACCCACATTTGTCTTGCGGCTGCATTGTATCATGCGTAACCATATTGTTCTTCAGCATTGACCGTCAGCATGGTTGCACAAGCATCTGTTGGGGATATGTACAAGCAATATAGCTGAGTGTACACAGAGTCACCGCAACGCTGCAATTGACCAAAGCCATATGATGATCAACCTGTACTATGATTCGCAATCAGCAGAGTATTTGCTAATGCCAAGCCCGGCCATCATACTATATACACCACCTGCAGATGATTGAGTCCGGCTTTCAGCAGCTGCCGGCCGACCATGATTAGAACAGTACTCACAACAGCATACCAACAAAGAAGAGTCAGATTGCGAACAAACTTAAACAATTGTGTGAATACAGATCACAGGACCTGCCATGTATCAGAGATATGCATGTTGTCCTTGCCATCAGGGCATCCTGCAAGAATCCTTGTCACCGTGTTGGGGCCTCAGCAACAGCCTTTGACTGATATGATACAAAGCACTGCCTGCATGGCCAGGTCAACTTGACCTGGCCATGCTATCAGCATTCTCAGTAAGGTGTGCAAGTCTACTTTTGAACTGAGAGAGACCAGCTAGCTAGTAAAAGAACAGGCTATGATTTGCTGTGTACTCCCATCAAGCAGCTCCATGCTATTGCTGGTGTGTCACA
>NSMO01000858.1:0-10652 GCA_002588565.1 Coelastrella sp. UTEX B 3026
GCGGCCTTCATTGTGGGTGCTGATTTGGGAGCTTGACCTGGCCGGGAAGAACGAGCCTAGTCTGGGGATCTGCGCTGCCGGAAATGCCAGAAGCGCTTGAAATGCAAGCCACACAGCTTCAGCAAGTGTATTCACGTTTAAGTGAATATATAAAAGGACTAACATCAGCGGTCAGAAGCCCGCCCGCGTACGGCGCCTGGTATCTTGGACTCCTGGGACACCTGCTGTGCCAGCGTGACAGGCTCTACGGAGGTAAAACCGACAACCCGCCTGGTTCCTTCTAGGTAAAGAAAGACTTACAGGTCGCCATCGAAGAGATTCAGCGTCCAAGCAGCATCAACAAGGCGGAAGGAGGGAGTGAGCTTACCGTACTGCTTTGCCTGCACAGCTCTCAGCATTGCAGAGCCTCGATTCAGGATGCAACGTGGCCGCATTTCCACCTCATGAGATGCCTGCCGTAGCCCTGAATCGCCACCAAGGCCTTCCAACAGTAGAGCAGGATGCGATTGGTGATGACAGCTGCAGCGGACTCTGCATATCAAATATGCAGGCAGGGCTTGAGGGGCTGCTGCACAAGCATCATGCAGCTTCGTTACGGCCGCTGCATGGCTCTTGCATGCTACCAAGGGACTAGAACAGTTGGAACAAAAACGCTGCGGGACTATTGTGGGTGCACACCTTTTGTTGCACTGAATGGTTACAAAGCAGAGCCAGTGCCGCACATGTTGGGTTCCAGCACTCAGTGCTGTTGGCAACTCATACCTGCATGCATTTAATGCATTCACAAGGCTCAGTTGCATGTTACTCCACACAAACCTGCCTACATTCTGCAAAGACGATCAGCATTGCAGATACTGTCAGTGACAGCCTATGCATCAGTTTGACAGCAATGTGTCTGCTTCAGCAGGGGATGGGTCGTCCACTAGTACACTGACCAGTACTACTACCTCAGTGAGGGTGGGGGGGCGCAGGAGGGTGCAGATTGTTTGTATCGTATCGTCGTTATTTCAATACAGCAGATGATTACGTCTGTATGATAATAATATAGATTCAACTTTCAACCTATGCAGCTTTACGACGTATGATCGCCTTTGACATGCACAGTGAAAGTAATGAGCCATGCAACAGATTAGATGCGCTGGCAAGAGCTGCAGTGTCTGACATGCATGGGGGTCGCCACCCAAAGGAGTCTTGGGCTGCTCATGACAGAGCACAGTGGCTAGTAGCGCAAAATGGCACACTCGGTTTGAGGATCAGCATTGTGAACAGACATGCAGGCGGGGCTTTGGGTTGAGGAGAGGTATCGTAGAAGCCGCTGCCACGTATATGACATAGCATTGCCAGTTCAAAGATGGTATGGAAATCAGTTCAGGGAACCAGTTGCAAACAAGTTACACATCTTACTGGCCTAGCGCATGCGTTTGCCAGCGATTCTGGTCCCACAATTGGCAAGTGAAACCCACTCAATCTGTATTGTGTTATTCCTGACAATGATGCATGGGCCATGCTAGTCATGCAGCATCCAGTATCAAGCTGACAGATGCGTAACTGGACAGTGGTTGCCAAAGCATACTGATTGGCGGTGTTTATTCTGTCACCATGACTATGAAACTTGCAACCTTCCACATGTGGTGCGTGCAGACAAAAACCAGCCGCTCACCAACCAAGATAGTCTAAAAGGCCTATATACATACAACAACAACCTGACGTAATTTCAATAAGCACACATCAATACTTTTAGCATCGCATCCCTCCCTCAACATACGCAGATGTTAGGCCTACTAAGTAGTACATAGCATTTATTCTTCAATCGATCATTCAACATTACCAGCACATGAGGGACAACTCAGGCACCATTCAATACAGGCTGATACAGGGTACAATACATATGTGCCAGGGGGGCTCTTGTGCTAACACACACATCCATTCTGGGGATCCAGCTCAGCAAGCCGCATCTTTCTTCAATGCCTCGCATGGGGCTGCCTTTAAAGGAGCATACAGGGCGCTATTGCCTGCAGACTTCTCACAGTCGCTGTATGCCTTCCAGGCGGCCTGCAGCATACCAAGCAAACATATATCACCAGTAGCAACGGCTGTCTTGGAGTTTGTTTGCACATGTTATGGCATGCAAAGGTGGCTGCGTTGGCAAGATTTTGCAGCTGTAGCAACAACAACCCATGCACAAAAGCAGACACGTTGCAGATGTGTTCACGTGAATGCATGCATTGTATGAACACCACAGCACCAGCTGGAAATGCACTTGCCACACATGCAGATGATAAGACACAGCAGACACCAATGACTGCAGGTTGCAACAGACGGTCTGAAAGCAAGGCCAAGGTTGAAACTTATCCGATAAGTTGGACCGGGTCCAAAACCCCTTAGCATGTGCCCTACCTCATCAGCAGTCTGTTGCACCACAGTGCAGCAATCACCATTGGTTGTGAACCCACCCTGAGGGGTGACACCTGCAAACCGTCAGCATGACAGACTCAGTGTAGTGAGCAACCTACAACAGAATTGTCTGTAAGCTGTGTCACAGCTAGCACTGTAGCAGGTTGACATGACTTGCATCTCATATCATGTGACACTTCTGTCTGGTCTAATGTTGAACTGCTACTGTCTGCTACTGTCAAGCACGTCGATTACTATGATGGTTTGGTATTCTTCTGCCTCCTGCAGACCACCTTCGAAGGTCAATGAATTCATTGCAGCAATCAACATGGCCACCACATTCACCATGTCACCTCGTGTGTGATTGGCCTCCAACCTACAGTTTGTCTCGACCTACGGTTGCAGTGCTTACGCTCAGCTCAAACACTCACCTCCTGGGACCTGAGCCTGGCAGTTGGCCCAAAGCTGGGACTTCTGAGCCTGCACTGTTGAACAGGGAAGTTTGTAGGCTGAAGTGTGACAGAAGGCACCTGCATGGCATGTTGCAGAGCAGCTTCCGTCAAACAGACAGCGGTCAGCAATTGCAACCGTGGAATACATGCACGCTGCGCAACGTGCGAGGGGTGCAGATCAAGCCTGGCCTTGTGCTTGGCTCCAGGATGCTGCCCCTTTCCATTGGCCAATTGAAACCAATGGGTACCCATGGGTAGCAGTCGTTCAAGCTCGGCGGCTGTGGCGGTGTATAGGCGTCGACCGCGCTGACGCACCTTCAGATGACCCCGAGAGCGTGATCACCAGCATCACAACCAAAATGACGGCCGCCTTCATTGTGGATGCGTGGTCTAGGTAGGTTGCGCCAAGTCAAGTCTCGACAACTGTTCGGTAGTGTGAAGCTCTGCAGCTTCGTCACGGCAGGGTGCTCTTAACCTGCAATGCTAGCAGGATATGCCGGTAGCAAACAAATCGTTGCGCACAATCAGGGAATATGCGAGCATCATCCGTCATTCACTTGCCCGCGCGGGCGGGGTCTGCGACCTTGGACTGTGAAGACACCCGGTACCCGTCGGACACCCCGCGGTCTTCTAAGTAAACAATGGCAAAGCCGGACACAAAAGCTGTTGTCATTGACTAGCTTGTTTTATTCGCTTTTTGTGTGGCTCCGAGGGCACTCGGGTTGGTGCACACCATGGGCCCCCCTCACCAGACTCTGAGAGGCGCCAGAGAGTAAGTTGGCAGTACGTTGGCCACCAGCTTGTCAAACAAGGACCGCGTGAACAACCGTGCTACAAAATGAGTTGGTTCTCCATGTCCCCCTCGTCCGTCAACCACGAATACTATCCCGGGGGGAAGGGCGTTAGCTAACGGGCTATAGCTGCCCTTGCAAGCCCAATCGGCTCGCAGGCGTCGGACCGGGATGAACTCGCTCAATGCGGCTGGACTGAATGTGGGCTGTGTGACCAGACAGTCTGGCTTGCAGGTTGTTCAATCACGAAAGGCAGCACTACCAGCGGGCGATCGCGATCACGAGTCTCTACGTAGCTTCATCGCAAGCCGTCGAAGATGCGCTCGGGACCTTTTGGGACACCTGTTGTCTTGCTTGTTGGCTACCCTTCTAACATATGTACTGTTGTAAGTACATGATTCTGGATCATGAAGCCTGTACAGTATCGCCTGAAGGAAGTGTGAGTTCCACGCGTGCACAACCAAGGCAAGGCGTTCACTGCTTGCAGATACATGGGAAGTGACAACAAGGCTACACTTCTATCACCTTGACTACTTGATGTCAGCGCTTGCAAATGCATGCCGGACCATAGGTATCGCGCATATTGGGATAATCACATGACAAGCAGATATGATCAGACAGCAAACATGACCTCAATACTTCGATGACTGCAGCCTCTAGGCCGTGTCCCCTTCGCAAACAAGCTTTGTTTGCGAAGGGGACAGCGAAGGAGAACACGAATGTGAGACGAAGCCTCGGGCCTTCCCAAGGCTTCGTACCCTTTCGTCGCCGACCGGGCCTTCGGGGCGAGCTTCCGCGGGTAGGCTTTCGCGCCCCAACACCTCGCTGGGGAGTTGATGGTATTTGAGTTACATACCGCGCAAAAGGTGATTCGGCTGTCAGACCTCACCGCTGAACGAGTCGGCTGGGCCCGGGAAGCCTTTATTTCAATTGTTCACTGATGGGCTGCCCCGCTTGCCTGCCGATGGTGCCAGGATTGCAGTACCGTTTCAGCTAGTCATTGAGGCGTTGCCAGAGTGGTATTGCCGAGGCACAGCACAGACACTGCCTGCATGCATCAGGCTTGGTGCATGACAGCCTGGTCGCACCAGTTACACACTATCTGACTGCATGCCTGCAAAGTCCCGCCACCTGTGGCTGTGCACCAACCATATTACGCGGTTGCTCATATGCTCGACCTGACAGACCAACTGCGAGCAGCTGCTACCAGAGTTATGCATTCAGTCTGTTCTGTATCCCAAACAGCAAGCCCACAATACTCAATGCAGACATATGTCCGTACAAGTGGCCGATCTGAGTGCTCAATAGACCCGACCTCAACTGGTCAACAGCAAGAATACAATTACAAAACCGGATGCTGGTATGCCCGTTGGGTTCTAGCATCCTGTTATTTGCGGTGCTTGCAACATCTAAGGAGGACACGACCTGCCAAGGGTGTCAAGGCAAACATGCTTGGCACACCGACCCCAGTTGGGCCTAGGTCGCCCATGTACATCCCGCCAATGTGCTATGATTCCTGGTGCAATAGCCCCCAGGACTGTCAGCTGCATCAATAACAGAAGTAAAACTTCATAATAATTTTGTGAACATTGAGATCAATGCCAACCTGCACAGGTGCATGCACTATGGCGCAGTTGAACTGCTTGCACTAACTAGGCCCTGCGTCTCAACCAAAGAGGCCACACAAGCCCCGCTGCTGACACCACTAAAACCACTACAGCCATACAAAGGACGTAGTAACCAGCATCTGTGGTCACAATGGGGCAAGTGAAAGTGACACTGTTGAAACAACAGTCAGAACATGACGCAGTCTGCACGAACACACAGGCCCTGGGTCTAAAGCGCCGAAATCAACACAGCAAATGCAGAAACATACAGAGCTCTCCCAGGACACAACAGAGTTCTCAACTCTTCTAACCACCCCTCACTCTCATAACATCAAACTAGTCTTCAAACAATGCCTTAGCTGCCAGCCACACAAGCCATTTCTGTGCCAAGACCAGACCAAGACACAAGAGACTTTCACAGTCTCAGGAAGGCCAACATTGCTGCAATGAACAGCACCGACCATACATTGTTGGCACCGCAGGCGCCCTACTTGCCATCTGGGTACTAAGAGCCATACATGCCACAGAAGCTGCCAACACGCAGGTGCTCATGCATCATCTGCAGCCCTGTCTCACTGCATGGGCAGGGACAGTCTTCCATGCGGCCAGTCCAAGCATGCACAGCTATACGCCTAAAACTTGCAAGCCAGCAGCATTATTGATGGCTTGAGGCACACAAAGCACGCCAATAATAGTAGCACCCACTCAATTGCTTCTGTCCCACACAGAGACCTATATTACAATTCTGCAATCCCTCACACCATGCGGAAACAGGAAAACTTCAACACAATGCGAGCATCATGCAGCTGAAACGTATGGACCTGCAGTGCACATCTACAGAATCCCCTGCCATAACTGCAATACAATGTTACAGATATACACCAGCACTGGTGTACTGTTACACCTAGCACTTGACGTTTTGAAGCGATTGCACATGCTGCTGGACAAGCTTGGCCAGCTGGTCATGGCTCTCCCAGACATACACTTTGGCCTTGATCTGCTGCAAACTGGGATCCACAGCAGCTGCAGCAGCATACTTTGCCAAGGCATCACCTGCCCTCGCCAGCACCACATCATTCTGACCAAGTGCGAGTGCAGGGCAGATGTCATTGGCTCCATCACCTGCATACACGATGCGGCTGTAGCCACTACTGCTTAGGACTTGCTGCTGTGAGTTGCTAGACCCGTTGGATGCTGCGCTGGTCCCAAACCGCAGTCTGTGTAGCTCTGTACCCTTGCAGAGGTTTGCAGGGCACAAGGGGCAGCCATGTGGACCAGAGGACTCTGGATGCCGGGGTTGGATCACTAGCCTGAACGCTGAACTTCTGTTGCTGTTGGTGTTGCTACCGAGGCCAACACATGCATCCTCCATCTCTGCTGCTGCAACCTTCTCAAACGATGCTGCATTTGTAATCACTTCTGTGACGCAACTGTTGATACGCGCGCCGTTCAAGATGTGGTTGATGAACACACTGCACAACACACAGCAGCAGCAGGTTAGCACTGCTGACCAGTCTCTCCACTGAATATTCAGATCCATCACTGCCTACTGGAACTGTCCCAACATTCCTGCTGCTTTGAGTTTGTGTGAGAGGCAGCAGCACACGGCGACGTACTGCAAGTAGCCCGGCAAGAAAGCAAACAATCTGGCACACCACCCTACAGACAGCCTCCTACCTGTTGCAATCGCTGAGAACCTTGACAGGCAGTCCATTGTTGGCTGCCCACTGCAGCATATCCACAACAGGGCTTGGCACCTCAGACCCCAAAGTCTGCAAAGATGCCAGCAGCTTGTCACGTGACACACCCCGCCGGGCCATCTCTGTCAGCACTTCATTGGTGATGGGTACGAAGTTTGCCGGCTGCTCCAGGCCTGAGAGCCAGGGGACCAGTTCAGGCGCGAGCTCACCCACGATACGCTCCCCAGCATCCCTGCAGATGCAGCCAGCAAACATGGTTGCTTATAAGCTGTGCGGTTGGTCTCAGAATGTCTATGCATAGGTCATGGGGTTCACATCGAGTTGCAGTTTAAAGGCTAAGGCTCATACATGTGTTTCTTGCACACGCAGCGAGCACAACACACTGCTATTGAGGCGGAAAGACAAATTCAGGTGAATTAACCATGAGGAAAGCAGAAGGGCCACCTTGGCTGATGTACAGCTGTGTGCTGATTTTACGGGCTTACCAGTTTGTGAGGGTCTTGTCAAAGTCAAACACCAGCAGCACAGGGGCGCTGTCACCGCTTTCCTCAACCGCCACCTCCATATCACAACGCTGTGCAGCTGCACTAGCAACTGCAGACTCCCTGGAGGGTGGCACAGCTGCGAGTGGCTTGACAGGGGCTACAGACTGCTGCTGCCAGAGGCTGTCAGGATAGCCATGACGCTTGAACCAGTTCAACATGCCAAAGCGACGCTCCAGCACACATCGCACGTCAGGCGCTGAAGCAAGCGTCTGCAACCACACAAACGGCAAGCAGTTATGTCAGCATACCCCTGCCATGGCAGCGAAGACTAGAGCTTGCAATGCAGCACTGATTAGTAAACTGCACATCACAGCTGTCCTGCCGACGCGTTTGCAGGTTACCTGGGGCGCAGGTCTCCTAGCTGCGTTGTGTACAAGCAAGAGCATTCGATAACGAGCACATGAGCCAAACGGTATGGGCTTGCACGGCGAACTGCGCTGCTGGAGTAAGCGCACCGTGCCGTGTCGCTGTGGCGACAAGCAAGACATGGGAGGCGTATGCTGCCGAACAAGCGACTTTCTAGTCAACTGTTGGTTCATGTGTGCTAGATGCATGGTGACCAGGCTGAACAGGGGCACAACAACAAGCAGGGGAATCACGCAGAAAGGAATATGCCCGCGTAAACGTGATTCAAGCTGCAGAATGTGCTAGTGATTAACGTCCAAACATCAATACTGCGCGTCACATCGCCCAAACAACAAAAGCGTGCGCTTGTTGGCAGGCATACTATGCCCTACTAACCCACCTGCAGCAAGGGTAGTACTGCCTCCATAAGCAACCTGTCATCAGGATCGCCCCTGAACCCAAGCACTGGGATGCCGTTCGCAGGCTGGTGTAAGAAAGCCAGGGGAGTATCATCCACCAGGACAGTCCTGCAGAACACCAAGTTAACTTCATAAAGTGCAGGTTGCAGGCATGATACTGTCCATACATCAGAGCCATCCGCATATCATGTTGGCTACAGGCCCACCATATGCTATATGGCTCTGCAAAGAACTCTACAAAGTGTTCACCGGCCATGAGCCAGGCCAGGAGGCATCAAGAATCGGCTCCTTGGGCCTACCTGCTGAGTGGCCTGCCCAGGTTGGACAGGTCTTTGATGCACTGATGATGTGCAGTGCGAGTGCACGCAGGCCGGTACAGGCAATCTGAGATCAGGTTACCAGTGGGGTCAATGGCCTCAATGATGGGGGCTGCATACTCCTCCAGCCCTGCAGACCAACAGCACAATGCATGTCATGCATAGTGAAGTCACTGGAACGGTTCTCTGCAAACCAGGCAGTACCAACCGCAAACATCAAGAGGCACTGCCCAGCCAGCATTGCACGTGTCCAAGTCTATACAATGTCATTGCTGACAAGAACACAAGGACAGGCTGACTGGACTGCACGTGTGTGAAACCCATTGCCTGCCTACCTGCTGTAAACACCACAACCTCGGCAACGCTTGCCAGCTGCTCCAAGAAGGGCTGCAGTCCAGGTCGCTCAACAACAAACACTCCTGCAGGGTTCAAGCTAGAGCCCACACCAACAAGGTGTGTCTTCATGCTGGCTGGCAGCCGTGGGGCACGGCGGGGAGTGAAGGATGACACCAGAGTGCCATCAAGGTCCAGTAGTACAGTCAAGCGACCAGCATGGTGGGCCAACTGCAGGAAGCACAGCAAAGCAACATCAGTCTGGGTACTTGCACTAGGCTTGTTGGCAACTCAAATGGCATGACTGCCCACCAGATACAAGGCAGAGACGGTGGGCTCAGCTGACATAAAATACTCGCTGCAAAAGGCACATGAAGGCAGCAACTTCAGCCATGTGGAGCCAGCTGCGTCACAAAGCTTACCTGTCTGGGCAGCAGGTACTTGCTGGCCTCTGCTTCCGCATCTTCTGCCTCCAGAGCCACGTCTCCCTCAGCATCAGTGCTGACTGTGACCACACTGCTACTGCGACTCAGGGTCGCTGTAGGTGTGGCTGTACTGCCAGTGGTGGTCTCGCTACCAGGAGATGCCAGGCTGTCGACGCTGCTAGTGCTACTGCTGTTGGCCTTCAGACGAAGCCTGAGTTCATCAACAAACCTTGTCAGATGTGGGTCAACTTGCAGGTTGTCGATCTTCAGAACCTGAGGCTGCCTGCAGACGGGGCAGCTGTAGTATTCACTGCAGCTACTGCCAGCTGCATCTGCTGACACCAACTTCTCTAAAGCCACCAGCCCCTTGCCACTATTGCTGCCAGTGCTCAGGCGTGCTAAGCTGTTACTGCTGTCCTTGTCGCTGCTGGTGCTGCCTTGCTTGCAGCCGTGCTGCTGGCCATTGCAGCAATGACAGTGCGAGTGCTGCTGTTGCTCTACCTGCTCTGCTGTGTTGCTAGGCCCAGTCACAGAAGCACAGTGCACTACCAAGCAGCCCCAGCAGAACCTGTGGGCGCAGGTCAGAACCACAGGACTGCGCAATACATCCAGGCAGATAGGGCACTGGTAGTCCTCCAGCTCGACTGCACCCTTACAACCCGCTGCAGCTGCTGCGGCCACTGCTGCAGCTGCAATTGGTGACACAGGTGCAGGACTACTGTCTGCGTTACTGCCACTGCCGGTTGCTGCTGCAGCTGCAGCTAGCAGTTCTGCCTGCGTGGACAGGGCTGCGAGGCGCGGTGAAGTGAAGAACACCTCCTGGCGCAGGAGGTCCAGGGGATGCAGCACTGGTACTGCAGCTGCTGCGCCAAAGACAACCTTGCAGTGCCTGTTGCGCTTCTTTATTGCTTTTACCACTGCTAGGTAGTTGAGTGCAACGAACTTGATGAGCTGACGTATCTGTTCGCGCAGTGCTGAGAGCTGCTGGCTGCTGAGAGCTGGTGATCCTGCGTCTGTGTGCTTGGCGAGCGCAGCCTGCAGGGCAGATGCAGCAGTGTATGTTGGCCTTCAGCACGCGCACACCCTAATGGTAAAGACATATGATACAAGCACTTGGGCACAAGTGATTCTGCTTTCACATACTATACTTGAAGCCGCCTTCTGATACAAGTACTAAAGCACAAGTGGTTCTGCTTTCACATACTATACTTGAAGCCGCCTTCACAACAAAGATGTGTGCAAGCACCGGCTGACTGCTGCTCCAATCACGAGTTCAGCAAGTCTGGCTGCCTGATGATGCAAGCCAATCTGCACTGCTGAGGTG
>NSMO01000859.1:0-16545 GCA_002588565.1 Coelastrella sp. UTEX B 3026
GTGTGGCTGCAGGGTAAAGGGCCTATAGAGTGGACCTTGTTTGGCCACTGAGCTGTACTCAGCTGGGACTCAAATTCAGACCATGCTTTGCTTCATGCCATGTGCTGTGCTAGCCCTTTGGTGCAGCAAGTGCTACCAGCTTGAAGTGTGTCTCGTGGCACGGTCAACCTGGTGTGCAGGACATCTGCCATTGTCAGGCCCTGGCCGCAACTTGTGTGGCCCCCACCGGCGATGTGTGTCGCTAGCTGCAGCTAGTAGCTGTTAAGTGGCTTGCCAGTGGGTTGCCATGTCACGGTCAGTGCCACACTTGTAGATCCTGCCCTCAGGGCACTGTACAGTCTTGGACTNNNCAATGTGTCCTCGGGCTAGGCCGGTGTGAGTGCATGTTGCACTAGTGCTGCAGCGTGCTGCTTGGGCCCATGTAAACGTGATTATCTGTGCGTTAGTAGATGAACCGCTCGTTTGATTGGCCAGGGCGTCGTAGAGTCAAGGGTAGACTTCTGAGGCCAATGCTAGTTCCTGGTGAAAGTTCCCCATGCACGGTCCCTGCAGCAGGCCCGTTGCCGGTCTAGCCCTGACCCTGTTTCCTTGGAGGACATAGCCGCACGCAGGTGATTATAGATGTCTTTTCACATGACTTTGACTGGGATCGGTCTCGATGTTGCTCCAAAAGATGAGTCATTAGGCTGACAGATGTTCGGCGGAGCAAACACGGTGCAGGGCAGGCCTTGCTTGCTTGTTGTAGCGACGGAAGCTCTGAAATGTATTGCAAAGCACAGGCCAACTTATTTGGGTTTGGGTCCATGGAGATACTGAGCGGGATCGGCTTGGATTACGAGGTCAGTGACCAACTGAATTACCTCCCGGGTCACGGTCTGAGCTTCCTGTGTGTATTCAAGACTGGGCTGCTCCTGCTTACGGAGGTCTACTTTTGAGAAAGTCGCAGATACCGTGGTACCATTCTATCCCAGCTGCCGCTCAACTTCGCGTCCAGCCCTTCTGCCGTGTGTGCCTTATCACCATGAAGGGAGGTTTGAATACAGTGCGATATATGTAGGAAGTTTCAGAGTGTTTTCGCATTAGATTACAAAGAGCTTGCCTCGTTCGCATCGACTGCAGATGCTAAGCATAGCTTGGCCTGCATATGCCAAGAGTCCAGTTGACGGGGTTGTAAATGGTTAGTGCGGGTGGTATAACGGTTATAGAGTCCAACGAGCACTTTGACAGCAGCAGGGCTCAGAGCAGAGCAGGAGATGTTGGTAGGGTTGCAGCAGAGAATTGCTACCTCGCTGGCGTACGGCTGTTAGCTGTGCAGCCAGCCTGCCTTCAAGCGCATCCAGACACCCCAGCACAACCGCAGCAAGGTCTTGGAGACGGTTTTTCTGCAGTCGGGCCCCCACGGCATGAACATGATGTGCTGTTGCATATGGAGGCAGCTTTACTGTATCAGGGCCCAACTGCAGCCCAGTTTAGTGCCGAGCCCGGCCAGCTCTGGAGTTTTGACACATTGGCAGAAGTGCCTGCTGGAAATTCAGCAAACAATGCAGCCCCTGTGCCACTGCAGCACGCCAACCTGGAGGTTGTCGTTGTCAGCAGGTGCATGCAGCTTATACAGCAACAGCAGTATAGCTTATTAGAGTTGGTTCTGCAACAGCAGGACCAGCAACAGCACCAGCTTAGGGTGGTGCGTGGCTCTTCATCACTAGCCGGCAACAAGCAGCCTTGCAGCAGCAGTGTACTGCAAAGTGGTGTAGATAGCAGTAGTTTAGAGCACGTACAGCCATGCAGCATCCACACTGACTGTAGCCAGATGTTGGAAAGCAGTGATGAACTTCCTGGAAAGCCTTGCAGCTGGACAGTGCTTCTGAATCTGCACATCAGCTTTCCTTGCTGGCCCACAGATAGGTTGTTAGATTCCTTGCACCTGGTGCTGCTCGTCCGAACCACGACAGCGCTGCAGGAACAACGGCATCACATCAGCCTGGACTCTGTGAGCAGTCTGACCGGTGACAGCAGCGGACCCATGCAGCCTAGGCCTAAGCTAGTAGCAGAGGTCCCTTTGCTTGTTCTCCCTGCTGCTGCCCAGCAGGAGGTTCAGCAGCTGCTTCTGCCCGCTATGAGGCAGGAGGTACAGGCAGAACAGCAACATCAGCAGCAACAACAGCAGCTGCAGGGCACTCAGCCAACAACAGCAGCAGAGATTTCGGCATCTTACATGCAGATGGAAACGGCAGTCTGGCGGCACTACAGTCAGCTGGCAAACGACATACACACAGTCCTGCAGCTCATCTCTGCTGCAGCAGCAGCTCCATCACCAGCTCCATCACCAGCAGAGGCTGATGACCTGGCACCAGGGACCCCACTGTTACACACAGCAGCAGAACCTACCTCCCCAACAATAGCAGTTGTACCCTTAGCTGCAGCAGGAGCATCAGAAGCAGTAGTACCTGCAGCTCCAGCAGCGGCGCTGATTGAAGTGACACAGACCTTGCTGTTCCCACTGTTGCTGCCATTCATAGCATCTCAAGGGTTGCACAACTTGTTGCTCCTGCTTGTGAGCTGCTTGCCTGCTGAACTTCAGCAACAGTGGCAGCTGCAGCAGGTAGACCGGTTAGGGAGGTTGGCTCAAGTAGCCCCTGCACCTTTGCAGCTGCCGGTAGATGATGACCTGGCAGGTCCTGCAGCTACTGCTCCGCAGGAGGCTGCTGCAGCATCAGCAGCGTTAGCAGCAGACACAGCTGGTAAAGCAGCGGAATCAGAGGCAACCTCTGGGACGCAATCCCAGATGCATCTGCGTGAACCAGTCACTGCAGCAGACCGCTCTCCGGAGAAGCCAGAGGCACCTAGCAGCAGCGTCAGTAGTAGTGTTACTCTGGTGCAGCAGCAGGATGGGACTTCCAGCAGTGAAGGGCTTCGCCAGCGCTCAACAGCCAAGCCTGCAGCAGCCAAGCCTGCAGCAGCAGCAGCTGGTGATGACCTGTCATTTGTGCAAACAGAGGATGTCACCTGTGTGCCTTGGTACATGCCACTGGCACAGTTTGCACCCAGCACAGAGCAAAGGTGAGGTTGGCGTTCGGTGGTCTTCTGCACGCGTACCATGTGCACCTGTTGGGAGTCCGTGTACCAGGGGCAAGGTGGTTGGTTGCAGCTACTATGGGCTGAGGTAGCTGAGTGCTCGCAGCTGCTTTACTTATAACGTCAGGACAAGCTTGCATTTGCTGTTGCATGGCATCGCGGCCTTGTGTTTCTGGCTTTCCGAAGTACGGACTGCATCGACTACTGCGTGCTGCAAACTCATCGTATGCTGTCGCCTATCCTTGCTGCAGGTATGTTGAGTGGAAGCACAACAGTCTGATGAACCTCGATTACCTTGGAGCGCTGTTTGCTGTGATGTATGTGGCAGTACTGCTGCGCAAGCTCATGCGGGAGCCTGCTACGCTGTTCTACCTGTGCTACATCATGATCAAGACCCTGCCACATGTGCCGCTGATATTGGGGTATAGACAGGCTTTTCTAAGGTAGGTTGGGTGGGTGGGTGGGTGACCTGGCACCTGAGAGGGCGTGGGGGAGGGAGTGTTCATATGTCGGACACACTGAGCTGATGAGGATAAAGAGGTTGTGTGTATGATTGAAGGGCCCAGCAAGTTGGGGAGTTCTCCTGCAGCTGAAATCCCCGGGGCACTATTGCGAGTGGTGATGCAGAGTGACACATGTGCTCCATTTTGCCTTAGTTATGTCTGTACTGCAGCTGGTTTATGGCGTGCATAGGAGCGAACCATCCAGCTTTCGTCAAGTGTATTGTGTACCGAAACTTCAAACATACTTAAATCCTGGCTGCAGGTACCGTGAGCATTGGCTATTCCTTGTGGCACCTGCCTGTCTGCTGTTGACATGGGCCTTCTCCATGCACAGCATAGCTCAAGGCCAACCAGCCATGCTGCTGCCCAACAGAGCCTACAAAGCATATTGGTCAGGCCACGGACACTTGGCAACGAGCGCTATGAGGCCTTTCACACAGCACATGAGACTCAGGAAGTACATTCTCTACTGCTTACTGGATGGCGCTATCAGTGCTTGGGCGTTTGGGCAGGTTTTTGGAGTTTGGGCAGCTGCCAGGAGATGGCTGGTGGCGGTTTTCATGTCGGTCGTTTTGGCGTGGGGTTTTGATTTGTATATGAGGCGGCGGTTTATGTCTAATGAGCGGCAACGGATGCAACTGGAAAGAGCACAGCAGGAGAGGCTGCAGCAAAAGCAGCAACAGCCGTAGGCTGCCGGTACCTGTTGATAACTTCAAGCCCTGCCGTTGATAGGGCGATATGATTTGGTTGTGATTTGGTGGTGATTTACTTCAGATGAGTAGATGAGCATATGCTGTTTGTGCTGGTGATTTAGATAGGCCAGAGCTCGTTGCACAAGGTCAAAGGCAGTCTATCTGTCTTGGGGATCCTGTTGCTGTGTGTATAAGACAGTTGATGCATCTGTCCATGCTGGGTCTGCTGATCACACGCCAAACACATAGCTGGCAAAGTGCTGTGCAGACGTGTTCAGGATTAGTGTCAAAGGGTATTGTTGTCCGTTGCTGTTCATGTGTCCGCCTAGCACACTAGCATATAGTCTTCTGTTGCTCATGAGACTACAACTGTGAGCAAGCCTATGCTGTATGCATTGGTGTATGGTGACGCTAACCGATGAGTAGATCTCTGAGTAGATGGTGATAGGCTCGATTTGATTGGGTACATGGGTTCTGGCCAGTCTGTATGGAATATAGGAGTAGGATTGTTGGTGTATATTGCTGTGTACACGAGCTGCTGGCTTGTGCTGATACAGTATGCAGATGTTGCACGTAGTGTTGCTACAGGCTCTACTTTGGGACTGTGCGAATGACAAATGGCTGTTGTCAATGCTGTGCTCTACATCAATACCTCATCCTGGCCGCGAGGTGAAGGATATGAGCAGGCATGTTCTCTTTTTGGTGTGTGTAGTCAGATGTATGTGTCGACTGGTTGTATGCCGGTCATCTGTTTGGTGGTAGACATTATGCGTGCGGTCCCTGTGTCCTGGACCGCAACTTTAAGGTAGGGTGCCTGTTGCTGTATATAGGATAGCTCGGGTTTGTACGCTGCACTGACACCCTGATGAGCCGCGGCCAAGAGTTGTGAGCTGAGACCATGCTTAGCATGCGACCACCATTGTAGGCCAGGCCAGTGCATACTCATGTCTTGTTTATGGGACCGGTGCGCCAAAGAGGGTGTTCACTGTACATGTGGTCGTGTGGTACGTTTCAGTTCTTGCAGCTGCTATCAGTCATTTAAGTTTATCTGTACGTGTCACGTGTCACTCATTTGAGTATATCTGTATGTTTTACGTGTTGCAACAAACAGGGATCATGGACCCTGGGCCAATCCGTATGGGTTGGCATATGTTGAGAGTATGTTGCAACCAGACATATGTTGCCGAAGGGCCCGCTGGCCGCAAGCGGTTCATGCATGCAGGCATGGCTTTGCTGCATGTAGTGTGTTGCTCATGCCTCTTGAGGACCGAGGCCGATTACTTCAATAGGTAACCCTTTGTTGTTACTGTCATTTGCCAGGTTGGTGTGCCGCTGCTGCTGTTGTGGGGTTCGTAGTTGGTACTGACACTCTGAGCATCTCTTACGATGATCCGTGGGCTTACGTTGTGAGCACAGATCTATAACGTATGCCAGATATCAATGGATGAATGTTTGGCATAATGTTGTTTTGCATGCATACATACATACAACAGTCGATCACTGTCAGGGGCTTGTCATCAATGATATCTGTATGTGTTGTAAGCATGTGTTGTTACTGTTACTGTGTGTTGCGCACCAACCGTTTACTGTAGCTTTTGGACCTGGGTTTTCAATAGCACACGGCCAACCATGCGGCTATGTGGTGCCTTTGGGGAGGGGGTTGTTACATGGGATTGGCCAGTTTGACAGAATCACCGCTGATTGACGATTTGTCATTTCTGACCGTGACAATGGGCATGGCATGGTTATGCCAGTGGTAGGTATGTGGCTTGGGGGCTTCATCTACAGCTTCTCCTGAATACTCACTCTGGCCTCTGGTAAAGCTGGCGGTTGCTTTTTATTGAGCGCTATGTGCTTTGCATGTCGCTGGCCTTCTTTAGATAAGATTGGAGGTGTACGGATCTTGGATTTCGACCAGCTGGAGTACTCTTGGGTGTCAGCAGGGCTATGGGGGATGCCGCACGTCAATCTATGGCAGGTTCTTGATTGTACGGCTGATCTGTTAAAGGTATAGGCAGTTAGCCACAGCCCGGCGCTCCGGTTTGCCTGTGTCTGATTATGTCGTCAATCTTCTTTGATCAGGAGAGTAGGCGTTGGAGCTTACAGCAAAAGGTCCAATCTGCATAAATCTCCAGTACCAGGCTGTGCTAGTGATATGCATTGGATTCTTTGCAAGTGGCGGATATGCTTGCCTAGTTGTTAAGCATTCCAGCTTGATTGCTGCCCCATATCATGCCTTACATCTTGGTGCATGATCTGCTGACTCTGATTGCAGTGCTATAAGGCTGCCAGCCTAACAGCCTGATGAGCAAATTGTGTTTGTTTTTGGCTGTTCCAATCCCCAAATCCTATAGCAATCGTGTCCTTGTTGCTGCCGCCAATGCAGTGGAGGGTATACACAATCGGCAGCGTTTGGTCTGATTGTATGTGCATCTGATGTTGCTGCCTTGCCTGCGCAGCAATACTACTAGGGAAAGGTTTCAGATCGGTGTTTAGGTGGGTGGGCGTTGTGTTGCAACTGTCATGTGTTGCGTATGTTTGTGAATGTCGCTGCTTGTCCTTGATCAGGCATGCAGCTATTGCAGGTTGACGTTTACAATTTGCTCTGTTCAACATCAGGTGGGTATAGCTAGGTGCATTGGCCTAGTAAGCATCACCTGATACAGTCCGGTATATACAGAAAGAAGTCTTCCGCATGCTTGCTGGTGTTTTGCATAGATTGTTGTACTGGCACAGATGCTTTGCGTATATTCTTGTACTGGCACATATTTGTAGCTCGTCTGATTGGTTTGAGACAGTTCAAGACATGTTTACCTGCAGTTACACTTCATGAATCAGGTGGCAGAGACTTGTATGGATCCTGGAAACACTCCACACTGCAGAAGATTAAGTAGGCTGTTGCTGTTAGTAACATGATTTTGCATTCATTGTGTCCGTACTGCAGTAGTGTTTTCACAGTTATTCAAAGTGAGTCAGTAAACTGCGATGTACAGTGTGTGGCGCATACACAAGGCCTGTTCAGGTGTCTGTCAGTGCAGTGCATGCATGCATGTATTAGTAAAATGTGGTGGATGACATGCATTGCATATGCTGATTTGCTCGACCTTGGGGCGAGACATTATCACGTAATGTGGCCTTATACGTATGTGATTGCTGTCACAGATTGTACTCATCGGGGATCCAGCATCAGGGATTTTTTGTTATGCGGAGTGGGCGTTGAGCGTCGCTGTGCCACTGTTGTAGGTAGTAGTGGAAGTGCAGAAGATACTGCTGTATCACACCGGTACACATGCTCATTGATTGTGGTGGGCGTAGTGAGGCCTGTGTCATGGGCTGTTGACTGTTCTCCGAATTATCATGGCACATTTGAGATAGCTTGATACCAGAGATCTTACTCGCAAACATGTGACTGACCTGTTTACATCTGCAACAAATGAGACCTTGAACAGCAAGGTCAAGTTGTTGTGTGCAGACATGCCATAGGGGCTGGATGTATGGGTGATATTATGGCGTGTGCTTTCAGTGGACCATAGCTTTTAGTAAGCCGTTGAACTCAACAATCAAAGATTTCAATTGGTTGGACAGCTAGCAGCTGCAGCAGAGGGGCCCGTTTGACTATGGTTGTGCGGGGGTACGTCGGGAAAATTGACCCCTCTTCTTAAGCGGGTCTGAGTAAGCGCCCTGCTGATGAAGCCCGGCTTCTGGCAGCGCAGTGATTTGGAAGTGTGGCGTAAGGGGGGTAGTACATGCCAAGGTTACCGCGTCTCGGAAACGGGTCTGCAGGCAGCCGGGGTTGGCGTAAGGGGGGTAGTACATGCCAAGGTTTTACATGTTGTATTTGACTTGACATGTCCGCTGCCACCGTGGCCTTGACAGCTTGGCCGCAAATCATGATGCTCACATGCTCCATGATGGAGCCACGCTGACACGATGTACTCAAGGCGCCGTGTACACGGCGTGCCGTCACCGGGTGCTGGAGTTCAACATGTTGTATGTTATGCTGGGTTTGTTCAGCGCGCCGAACCCGGCATAGCCCTGCACGCTGATGAAGTCTGCAAACTCCAAACATTGTTACGGACGCTGTCCGCGAAGACAAGTCTGAGCCCGTGCGGCGGGCCTGAGACCGTCAGGAGAGTCGAATGTTCACCAACACACTGTTACGGAATTTATACTACTGCTGTGTTCGCGGGACGCCTTCGCATGTAAACATCGCTCGTGGACTGCTACTAGCAAATGGTTTCTGTTCCGAGAGACCATACCGGCATACCCTGGGTGGCACGACTCGTGCGCACTGGGATGCGGGCTCGGCCGCAGAAGCCGGCGCATACCTATCCCCAGACTGAAATTCTACAAGAAGGCAGCCACCTTAAAGACACCACGGACACGGAGTGATTGACGAGACAAGTGCCAACATAAGTCCCAATAGTCTCAGATAATTCTGATATTGTCTACAAACCGTGAGTCCCGGTCCGGGACTGCAGCACCGAGCGTTGTGCTGTGCACAATTGCCCCACAGCTTGCCACACATGACTTGGCGGTTACTACTAGGAGTCATATCTTTACCCAAACATATCCCAGCTCAATCATGGTTGTAAACAGGCAATGAGGAAACAGTGTCTGCATCAATGCCGGCTCCGAACTTCAGGCACATGTATTACAGGAGAAAGCAGATATCTGTTGTTGGAAACAAAGGCCGGGATCGACTGACAGCACTTGGCCGGTGGTACATATTGTGCAGCGTGTTGTGGTGCATTGTCCCTTGCCACAGTGGCAACTCAATTACCAACTGCAGCAATTGTATGATCCGAAATATGCCACCCAAATGTATCACTTTATTTGGCAGGCACATGGGTGTTCTAGAAGCCAATGTATGAATGTAAGCTATGCCACCATAACAGTAATGTCATCCCCGCCCCCCTTTTCAGGCGCCTGTGTTTTGACTGCTTAGTAATAGGCTTCACCAGAAACCACTGTACACTTGCATACATACAGTAACACAACTTGACATAGCAAAAACATTGGCAGCTCGATGACCCAGGCATTATGGTGATTGATGGCTAGGACACTACAACAGCCTATGGCAAGCTTCCACCAAAACTAGGAATCAACACATCAGCCGTACATGCCATCACAACACAACTTTGAATGGGAATCTTCTGCAGACTTAGCCACAGTGCTTGCGATCTGTAAACCCAGCGTGCTCGGTTGACCCAATGTACTGAATATCAACATGGTTCCTTTAGCTCTGTTCATGTAAATGCCGTGGCGGTCCAACAAGGATGGCACCACTGCTCTCACCCGCTACTGAACAGACAGCTGATACACCAGCTAGCCATCAGCCACAGCAAAGGTGCCCGCGCACCAATTTGGACGTGGACTCATGTGAAAGCTACCGCACCAAAACTTATGGGATCATGTACATATTTAGTTTGTACACTAGCAAGAGCATAGACTTTCTCATTTTGCATCCACAGAGATGCTCTCTGGACTTTCAAGAATAACTTCAGCATCTTTGGCGAGGCTTTTGGTGCTGACTGCCCTGCTGACACCAGGGGACACATTCTCCCCGGGCTTGGCTTTGTATGGCCGGCACGTAAACACCTTGATCAGGATCTCTTTGGACTCTATGAGGGGATAGAGGAACACAATCACGCTTGCAACTGTGCCCCAAGCCATTGAGACAATTACCCAGAATGTGAAATAGCCCTGCAATAGCAGCAGCAGGAACGATGCAGTTGGAGCGTGGTTTGTTGTGGTTGAAGGCTAGCAAGCCTGCCCGTTCCTGACTGCAAATCACACAACAACCCAGGTATTGATGTAACTTGCGCCGCACACCCAGAAAGTCCTACTTCTAAAGTTGGCCGCGGAAACAAAGCAAAGTGAGTGTGGTCGCGACCATTGTTGCAGGCTACCATGCCTACCTTTTCTGAGCTGAGAAATACTTTTTATTGGGTTCGCTTGTGTTGATCTGCTGCCTTGGTGTATTCAAGCCCACAAACACACAACCACTAGCAAAATCTGCTACTAGCAGTGCTTTAGAGCTCTTGTAGCTCAACATAAGCGTGCTGCACTGCGTGCCTCTGCAGCCCAAGGCACGTTGACTTCTGGGCCCCGTACATCAACCCTTACCTTGGAAAACACCCCTGCAGGTAGTGTCAGCAGTGGCCACACCACAAAGATGGCAACAGACACCCCAACTGCCCAGAACCAGGTGCGCCTGTATGCCTGAGCCATGCCCTCTGGGTCCTCCTCTTCATAATCTGTGTACTTCTGACCATCGAGCACCTGCACATGCAGATGAACCAGAAAATGGCATTAATATCATTGGGGGGTTGATCTATATACTGTTGTGCTGAAAGTAACACTTAGTGAGCCAATGCTACATCTGTCATGGCAAGTGCTTGCTTGGGCTGCCACCCCTAGAAGTGAGCTGCTGTTTCCTCTGATCCCAATTCCTGCTTACGTGCATGCAAAACAGTAGCAGAATTAGCACATTGGAAGTTGTTACATGTTGCACGTTTTGTAGCAATGAGTACCGGCTGGACCCACGATTCGAGTCAGGCTGCCACATTTTGAGTAACAATCATGTCTTGAGCGGTAGAAAGAGTGAACGGCGGCTCTGAGAAGGCCGTCCGACATTGTATTGAACCCCAGGCCTATGCTACTCTTCATAACACTATGCATTACTATCAGTTTAGCACAGCAGAATACTCTACTTCGCACAGTTTCAACCGCTGACTTTATCACGTGTAACTGGGGGCGGCTGAACAAATTCAAAAGTACTCGGCAGTCGCAGCAAACCTTGACTTTGTCCTTGAGCCTGTCGCGCAGCTCCCGCCAGTCACATGAATGGTCCGGCTTCAGCCACGTCCACACCACAACCACCACAGCCGACACTCCTATCGCAGTGATGTTACCAGCCAGTGATGGCCCATTCTTCGCAGTATTGGCAATGCTCAAGTCACCGTACATCAGCTTGGTGGTTGCTAGCCATGCAGTAATAGCTGCGAATTGGCCGCCGAGGGCTGCTGTGATGGCGGCACCCCGCGGGACCTTTTCCCAACATAGGAGGAAGCTGACCGGGGGGAAGACACTGGCCACCAGCAGGCCAATCACAAAAAACAGCCTGGGCAGTGCAAACAACATACAGCAGCATGCCATAACACTGTAATGTAACAAGGATTGTTACAGGCAGCACAGAATGTTTGCTTGACCAGAATGGTCTAGACTGAGGTGCTAGCATGAAAAAACAATGAGTGTATGCTGCATTCCAAGGGACACTAAGGGCTGGCTAGCATGGAAGCTGACGCCAGGGGAATAAATGCTGGCGACGAGTTGGGCGCTCATGAAGAAAGCCCAGCAGTCACGCAGGCGACACAGTAAACGCAGCAGACAGTTGGCAGTGCTCAAGCAACGTTGTGATATGCTCGTTGATACATGAATGTTGCTGACTTTTTTCTGGTGCGAAGGGCAACGCTGCAAACTCTGCTGGGCAATCTGGGTGGGCAGCGCAAGAAACAACAACGGATGTGCTGGTGGCTTTGGAAAGCTGCAGAGGAATTGCCTTGGACCTACCTGCCCAAATTGGCTTGGCCGGCTAATGCAACACTTGCTTTTTGTTGCGTACAACAGAGTTTGCAACTAGTTTTGCTGCACATATATTTGCTAGATAGCAGGCTAAAGGGGTCTGTAGAGCACTTTAAGACCTGGCTGCAAAGCCATAACCGAGTGCAAAGCTACCTAGTGCAAAGCTTACCAGTTGATGTTGATTCCAAACTTCACAAATACCATGCAAATCAGGCCTGAGCCGATGCCAAAGATTAGCACAGCCAGTCTCGACACCAGCAGCACCTGAAACATATGAGGCAGCAGCACAACATGGGCCAGGGAGCAACACCTTAACATGTGTCATGTACTGTACGTACCGCAGTGTGGTCTGTAGCAAAAGTAGGCAACACACGGGTGATGACATGAGTACCGACACGGCTGCCGCTGGGGTGCTTGAGGCACTGCCGGGGCTCATTGAAGCGCATGCAGAAGCACACACAGGCAGCAGCGGCACCATCGAGCACGCTGTTGTACAGCACAGCTGCAACTAGTTATCACAACCATGATATGCCATGAGGCTCACTACAGGTATGCTTTCATCTACCTGCTGTTGAGCCAGAACATGGCATGTTTGCTGCCAATGACAGTGTTTAATGTCATGTTTGCTGCTGCGGCAGCAGCACTGCTAACAGAAGGCACGTGCTAGTGCTGGGGTATCTGAGCCAGTTTGGGTGGAGCCGCTGGCGCACCTGTCGTCCATGAGCTTTTGGGTTGATGTAAGTCCTGTACACGTCGTATCCAATCAGTGACGACACAGACAGAAACTCAGCACTGCCGCTAGATGTGACAGCCATGAAGATCTGCAGCAGCAGCAACAGCAGCATGAAGCTTTTGAGACTTACGTGACACCCGCAGCAACACCGTGTCGGTTTGCGCTCTGCCTGCATGCCTGTACATAGTCATGCCTCATAGACTCTCATTCGGCATTTTCTCCGTTTGCACACGACAATTGACTTGACAAATAGTCTAGTCCCATCATGATTGAGTTTGCGGGAGTTGAGACACTAAGACTTGATTTGATTGTGACATGAGACAGCTTCCAACGGTTACACGGCATGCAAGTTGGCACATCAAGCATGTCAAATAGACCCAAAGGCATCGGAGTCTTTAGCTTACTGGGAAGCTCACCATGACGATTATGATTGCCACACCGCCCTTGCCCAGCAGGTAGTAAGCCACAGCAGGAGGCACCAACCCCTCTCCAACTTCAGCAGCTGACAGAGGCAAGTCAAGGGCTAGGGCGCCCAGACCCATAGCTGTGGCTAAGCAGAATGGCACTCCAACCCAAAGGAGGCCTCCCAGAATGTATCCTTTGTATGCGGCAGTTGGACGGGCGGCAATGGCGGACTGCCAGAAGCCCTGACAGCAGCAGCAGGTGTGCAAGGGTATTGATTAGAAACAAGCTGGTGGGTTACGCATGGAGTCAAGTGACAAAAAACGTGCTTAGAGGCTCTGAGGACTGGTGCCTAAGAACCCTACATTCTTGAGTGTTACAGGTTGTGGGGACATATCGGGATCGGCTTGGCTTATGTCTGAAAACTTGTGCACTGGTACATGGAACAGGCTCTTGGTACAGAGCAAGTGTTACAGACGGATTTCATGTCTGCGGGTCTCGTATATTGTCAATGAAGTATGATAGGGTTGTGTCAGCAATACAGCTAAATCAGCACTAGGTCGCACTCAGCCCCACACATGTATGCCTTGAAACATACTAAAAGCAAAAGGATTTATGCCATTAAAGAAGTCATCATCAGGGTGGCTGTCTGCTGAGGCTTGCTAGAAGAGAGTTACAGGGCGTCTCAGACTGCACATAAATGGAGTCGGTTGCCAGACCTCACTGCTAGACCAGGCTCACCTGATCCGCCCAAACCCAGCCAAAGAGGCGAAGAAGATAAATCCGAACTCCAGGCCTGGCACTGAGAAGATGGTCATGTAGGAGCCATAACGGTTACCAGCAACAGGGCTGACAAGAGCCTTGGCTTTCAGATTCTCCCACACCTGTAACCAATGCAGCATGGTCACAAGCAACACAGGACACAACAGCCTTGCCTTGCTGGCCTTCCACCAGCTGTACACGATGCTACTAGCAGAACTCCTTTCAGGGATGAATGTCGACACTGAACCTCTGTTGCACCGTGCCACGGCAAAGGGGGCATAGCACTGAACTGATCACACTGGCCGCATCATGCTAGTAACTCAGATCCTGGGGGCCGCCTCAACCCAAAGGTCTGACACAGTGTCTGTCTGGGCATTCGTGTTCGTTCTGAATCCTCAGGATCAGCAAGTTGCTGGTAGTGGGCATGCATTACCGTCTTAGATGGTGAGGTATCCACTGTAGAGTTACAGTGTCTTCCTCTCAGTTGCAAGCTGCAAGGGTGGCTGCATCATGGCGTTCCGCCCCACCTGTCCAATGGACCCCAGACCAGCTTCAGCTGAGGCAGCTGAGTACACCGTGAAGGAAAACAGCAGCACCCCAGCATATATGATCACACTGTGAAGGTACCTGCAGGTTGAAACCAACACAAGTTGACAACACCAGCTGACCTATTTGCCGTAGAGAGTACCGCGCAAGAAGGTCAGAGTAATTACACTAATATCTACATGTAAGATCGTCCTTTCCAGCAAGATCAAGCCACAGTGGTTTGGCCTCATACATACTGTATGTAGCCCGCTAGTAAAGATAACGCAACACATTCCCTGGTGTGCATGCACACCAACTGCGCACTTGCTGCAATTTTGCGGTCACAGTGACGGGGACATGCATACAGCAAGGGCCAGCACTGCCACTGCTGAGCTACTGCTGAGGGTCACTGAGTACCACTGCTGAGGGTCAGCAGTGTCGGTGACTTACGAGCTTATAAGTGCGGCTTTGAGACCTCCTACTCCACAGTAGATCACCACACCTGCAGGCAGGCCCTCATAGTATGAGTGTCATAGTATGACAATGCTGTAAGGCAATCGTGTATGCTGTAAAACAACAACAACAGGCTATGGCGCAGCACTGCCTTGTGCTTGAGTCACGGCCCTAATATTTGAGTGACACTTAGAGTGATTCTACTGTGTTACCAATACACTGTTGCCAGCAATCATTGCTGCCAGCCTGCCTGCTGAGGTACTCGCCTCACAGGCAACACCATATTTGGTAATCTGGTAAGTGCTGCATGTAACATAGCATGAGTCTCAAACGCCATCAGCAAACGTCACTGGCAACTTGCAAGCCATACTATAGAGTCTGGACTGCTGCTGTTCCTGTACCCAATCCATGTCAAACTGCCAATTGCCAGCCGGCCAGCCAGCCAGTGTGCTGTGCAAAAGGCCCTCGGCGGGCAACTAGACCCATTTTGAAACTTGCAAGCCTTACCGAGAGGTATGAGTAGACATGAGGCGTACACTGACAGGCCAGTGAGTGTTGTGATGACTGAACTGGCACCAATGATGAGCGTGGACGTGATGAAGAAGTTATTGATGATGAAAAAGTAACTGCAGGGAAAGACAGCGGCAATGTGTGGTTAAAGCGGGGCATGCCATGTGTGCCACACCAGCCGGGATGGCTTATGGGTCTGTTGATAACGTCTGCTCGCATCTGTGATCCTGGCATGCAGCCACAATTGTGTGTATGCTGGTCTGGTGGCTTCAGGTTGGGCACCCCCCCTTGGCACACAAATGGTGTAGGTCGTTGTGTACCAGGCTGTCCGAGGTGAGTAAACCCTCAACCTTCAGGTACACCAGTGTATTGCACATAGCATGCTGGGGTCTAACAGTAACACTCCCCGTAGCACTCTGCAATGCTGCAATGGCTGCTGCAGGCCGTTCAATCATATGTCGGACATACAAAGTGATGTGCATGTTTTGTGGGAATTGAGCAGACATAAGATACCTTGCAGTTGCAGCATCGGCTGAATAGCATTTGCTACACTATATGCATGTCGTGTACATCATGTACGGTAGATACATGAAGATACATGAATTGATATCACACTGAGCGGACCCGCTCGGAGCTGTCTGAACAGCGTGCCTGACAGCTCTGCCACTTGAGTTGCGGTCCGAACTTACAAGTAAACAAGGTGTGCTGCTGTTCCCCATCTGGCACGCACAACTTCCAGAACAGTGTGGGCATTTGGTGCACGCCGCTTGATGAGGACTGCCATGACACCAAACAGCATAATTTGCAGGACGGCGCCTGCTGCATACCAGAATGGCCCTGCAGATAATGAGTGAAAACAGGATTATGCTGACAGGGTGTGCGGACAGTATGCTAAGAGGGCTTGCAGCTCAAACAAGCAGTCAGGGCGAGGGCTGCTAAGCCAAGCTGACAGCCTCAGCTTGCTGAGCAAGTGGTGTTTAAAGGCCATATGATGTTTCATATGAATCATAATCTCATTCTATTGTTACAACAACACGTGGGCAACACCCACAATGCACAGTAAGTTCGTCCTCTGCTGCTGCTCACTGTGCTCAGGATCATTACTGAGTCTCGAGATCTGTTAGCTGGGGTTGACCTGACGATTCAGCTGAATGCATACGCACTGCAAGTTGCCTAGCTTCCTCATTGACAGACCATTGCCAGGTATAACTGGCGTCAAAAGCTCACCTGCTATGCCCCAATTGTACCCCACAGTAGAGGATTGTAGTAGGGTTATTGACCACGTCCAGTGAGATACAACATC
>NSMO01000860.1:0-15071 GCA_002588565.1 Coelastrella sp. UTEX B 3026
GAGCACAAGGCACTACCAACACAGGTCTGCTGCAACCACCAGCAACCTTGCGATTACCAGAGCTACATGACTGCAGATGATGCAAAACTGCATCACTTCTTGACGGGGGCCGGTTGCAGTCCCTATACACTGTTTGCTATTCCACATTCAACAGCGGCCAGATGGCGAAACACTTTGTTATTCACATGTTTGGTGCTGCTGTCTCATGCATGCGTCAGGCATCACCTACAATTGACAAGTATGTTGCCGCCCTACTGGAGGCCCGCAAAGGCAAGAATATGACAGAAGAGGCAGCCAGGGACGCCGTCAGTGGCGATGTCAACATGTTTGGCGTCATGATGGTGGCCATGGGCGATGCAAATGGAATGGTATCGGGGGCTATTCACACTACAGCTGCAACAATCAGGCCAGCAATGCAGGTGCGGCGTTGCGTGTGCTGCTTTGTGAGTGTATAATCATATGCTGTTATGCCTGGCAGGCAGTCTGCTGTTCCATGTGAATGTCGTATTTAGTGATGGTGCTTTTGCCTGCCTGTGGGTCAAGGAAGAACATGCTTGATGTTGCCGCTAGCCGCCATGTAACAAATTCAGCTTATCAAAACTTTGCCTGGGACACATGGCAAAGTGCTGCTGTGTGCAGTCGTGGTGGGTGCAATGGGGGGTGGGGTGCAATTGGGTCGGTCTTGTACCTGCCAGGGAACTTTGCCCATTGCTCCAAGCCTCCTCTGCTATGCCGTGATTGCTTGACACGACATCATGAAACCATATAAAGTAACATGCTTGTAATATAGTAACATAGTAATCTAACCGCTGGATATAGGGGCAGCCAGGTGCATACTGTTGCGTTTTCACCAGAAGACATATCTCAGATTATTCGAGATGTGATGTTGCTGTGTGCAGGTTCTGAAGACTCCCAATCTGGTGTCAAGTGTGTTCTTCATGTGCCTGCCGGATAAGGTAAGCAGCAAATACAGTCTGGAGATACAATGCCACTTTTGACATTGCATATGCCATGTAGATCTGTGCAGTTGGTTGCATTATATGCAGATGTTGTGCTGCTGAAGCTACAGTGCGTGCTTTACAGTATCTCTCTGGATGTGGCGGAGTCCCAGCTAGTGCTGACAACGGCACAACAGGCATATCGCAGCTGGACTGCAAGTAACAATCATGCACAGATGTCACCATTGAAAATGGCTAACACCAGTGATAGTCTCCTGCACCAGCAGCAGCAGTATGCTCAGCACCAGTGCATTGCTTTGCAACTGTTCGACCACAGGTGGCAACAGGTGGCAACAGGTGATGTGAGCGATTCCTGAATGAAGAGGTTCTTGCAACACTCCAGACTGCGGCTCTTGCATCCCACCAGCTGCTGCTTGCACCGCAATTGGGTGCATGCTCACATACTTCATCTCATAGAAACTTTTATCTAGTCAGATGTGAAATTTACAGAGGATCGATACCATCTAAGGTGATATTTCCCACGGTCAGTCACAATGGGTCTCAGTTATTCCGGTTTTTCTGTCTGTCCCGCAGGTCCTTGTATATGGTGATTGCGCTGTTAATGTGAACCCAAGCAGCAAGGACCTGGCATCCATTGCTGCCTGCTCAGCAGACACGGCTGCTGCATTTGGTATTGAACCACGGGTGGCGATGTTGTCGTACTCAACACTCGGATCTGGAGCAGGGCCTGATGTAGGTTGACTGGTTGCAATAACTGTGTTGCAGATCTGGTATCGGCATAGTTGCAGTCTTTATACAGGATCGATTGTTGCACTCCTGGTGTATGAATGGTGGTGACTCAGTGTTGAAGCCGTCAGGCTTGCTGATCGGACGTACAGTCCCCTTGGTGCTCAGTGCAGTGGTTTCATCAAGGAGTTGATTGTCGTTCCTCACTGGCCTTTGCTGACTTGACAGGTTTATACCCAATGCTGCAGGTACACCAGCTACACAAGAGTGTTGCACTATGCTTGACAGCCCTCTGCAGTCTGGCTGGCTTTGCATGTAGTCATCTGGATTGGCTGGTTGCTGTTGTACCGGTTCAGAATCGTTACATATTATGCAGTTAAGCTGTTCACAAGCAGCCGCCAGACTGAATGGTTGAAGGCCTTTGGCTTCCAGAATATTCACAAATTGTCTCTGTTATGTCACATCTATGGCAATAGCGTATTGGGATTGCGTTTGCTTAATCAACTTGTGCCAACTGCTGGTTATGATTTTGACAGGTCCAGAAGGTAACAGATGCACTTAAGTTGGTTCATGAGCAGCAGCCAGACGGCCAGAATGGTTGAAGGCCCTTTATCTTCAAAATCTACCCGAGTGACTGCCATCCATGGCGATCAAGCCAATCGACATTGCTTTCGCTTGCTCAGTCGGCCTCTGTCAACTGCTGATTGTGATGTCGACAGGTCCAGAAGGTCAGAGATGCAGTGAAGCTAGTTCACGAGCAGCGATCGGACCTGATGTCTATGGCTAATATGCTGATTGACATTGCGCTTGCTCAGGCTTCCGCCACCTGCTGGTTGCTATTGCAACAGGTCCAGACGGTCACAGATGCAGTCAACTTGGTTCATGAGCAGCGGCCAGACATGATGGTTGAAGGTCCACTACAGTATGATGCGGCCATCGACCCCACAGTTGCATCGGTCAAGATCAAAACAGCATCGCAGGTGGCAGGAAAGGCTACTGTCTTTATATTCCCGGACCTGAACACAGGCAACAACACTTACAAGGCCGTTCAGCAGGTACGGCTCGATACTATGAATGCATTGCTGTTGGGTACAGTACGTGCTAGAAATAAACCCTAAGCCCTGCTTCTTCCAGCAACAACAGCAGCTGTCTGCAACGCTGCGTGAGTATGTCGAGTGGAAATTGTCTCTGTATGTATGCCAGGTGGGGTGGGCATAACGGCTATGTGCAGGATATACAATAGATAATCAGCTTATACGCACTGCGTGCGCCCAGTAAAAGCAAGTTACGCCACGCAAGCTGCGCAGCGCGCCAACAACCATTGCTTGCCCCCTTACCTGTACAGAGCAAGCACCAGCTGGGTGGGTTTGTCCCGAGACCGGCCTGAGCTGCCCAGAACCTGTTGCTGCTTTTGCTGTTGCTGCTGTCAGGTTACTGGTGCTATGAATGACCTCAGTCACCGTTGTACAACCCAAGACATTCTCAACCCAGTGTGTGTTACACCAACAGCAGCAGCACCACATCAAGTGCCTGAATCACTTTGCACGCCTGCTGATGTTGTTTCCTGCAGGCTACTGGTGCTATCGCCATGGGTGGAGTCGTGCAAGGTCTTCGTAAACCCGTGAACGACCTCAGTTGCACAGTCCAAGACCTCGTAACACAGTGTGTGTTACAGCAGCCGCAACAGCACCATTGCAAATGCCTGACTCACTTCGTACACCCGCTGATGCTGTTTTCTGCAGGCTACTGGTGCTATCGCAATGGGTCCAGTCATGCAAGGCCTCCGTAAGCCTGTCAATGACCTCAGTCGGGGTTGCACAGTCCAAGACATTGTCAACACAGTGTTTGTTACAGCAGTCCAAGCCATGCAGGCATCTGGGAACCCAGCACCAAGTGTGGGGACAGCAGCAAGCAGCGCTTGAGCTGGCAGGGGTCATTGCATATGATATTATTCTCCATGATGGATCAGTCATGTGATGACTCAAACATCGAAGGTATATGATGCATGTGTTGCACCCTGCGGTGGTGCGCCATGGGAGAGTGAGAGAGAGGGTGTATTGGTGTGTGCAGTATGTGTGATAGGCTATGCAGGATTGGTGCGTGCAGCATGGATGCGGTTCGCTTGCAGCGGCCTAATGTTTTGAAGTGTCTCTGAAAAACATTGGCACTCAAGAACCTGTGCAGGGAGCGGGTGACAGGTCTGTATATCTTGCTTGCGGCGATGAACATTGATGTGTTTGATGTTTGTGATGGAGAGTGCGTGTAGTGAGCAGGTTATGGACTTAAATCGCACAACGGGGTTTTCAAACCCATTGCAGGCTGCAACAGGATGTTGCTCATTGCTGGAGGTGGCCGAAGTTTCTGTGTCCATCTCTGTGCCCTTTGGTTGCATGAGTGCACACCTTCCAACAGCTGTCAGAAACGTGAGCATGACGCGATGAGTTGTCTGCAGTGCCATTGTCAGCCTTTGCAAACGCCCCATCATGTCATGCCATAACGGTCATGCTTCTGGCCGTTCCATAACGGCCTTTATGGAACGGTAGGCCGCTCACAAGCATTCAACATGCTTGCATGACACTGCAACTTTTACCAGCGGCTTTTGCCAGCCGCAGATGGCATCTGACCTGTTGTACGGCTCGTCACTTTCATGCTTTCGGCATTTGCCGTGGCCTCAGGTGTTTGCATTTCTTCAGTGAGTTTACATGGTGTAACTGGCACAAACTCTAACGGTCTAAAGATGGCGGCCTAACAAGTTTAGAGAGTACAGTGGCGGAGACATTTTGGAACGGACACATTTTGGTATGTGCCTCCCTGCGGCTGTCAGGGCCCTAAAGCGATGCTTTAAATGCGTATTTTGGGTCTACATAACCGTATCACATCAACAGAACCCGACGCGTGTGTGCCAGGAACGAGGTGCCCCTGGTTTATCGATGTCAGATATCTGACAAGCAAAACAGCAGAGCACGGCCTTCTGAAGCCTCCTCACGCTGGTGCACGCTTGGTAATACTTAATAATATACACAGAAAGTATCTGCGAGCGTCAGTATGGGCCCTGGTGCTGCCATATGTGCACATACCAAAATGCTTCGTAGAGCAAACCAGGCAGGGGCGTACATCAAGGGGTCTGAAGCCCAAAGAACGCAATCATAGCTTTATTTACTTCTAAAAGAACGTCTTCGAGCATTTTAAGGGGACATGCGGGGACTTTTCAATGCTTCATTCCAAAATGTCTCCGCCACTGTACATAGCATGCAAGAAAGAAGGGCGGGGACAGCACTTGTGAAAGAAGGGCGGGAAGGGCGCGGATTGGGCTTACAACGCATGGACCCTGCGTGTGAGCAAATGAGTTGAGATATGGAGTTGGTTAGGTGCCTTTTGACGAGCGCTAAAACCTAAACTGCTGTGGGCCCCACGCCCTGCTCCTGGTGCCGGAGTTCGCACAGCGCTAATCAAGACTTGCTCACTGGCTGAAGCTGTGAAACCCGCTGCAAGTTGATCTGTAGGCTATTGTGTTTCTCGCGACAATGCAGAGCTATTGTGCAGCGTACGTGTCTGATGCATCCTGCATCTCAGCATCAACAGAATGCGCCCAGTCGAACATTGCCTCGGGCTGCACAAACCAAGTACGAACCGCCGCTTCAACCATCTGGACCTTCTTTTTATATTATCTGGGTGCGCAGTTAAGCGTATGCTTGGCTCTAGAAGGTACCGGCGGCACTGGTGGGTCAGGCGAGCAGCTTGCCAGCGAAATCTACTGTGTTGTCCCTGCTAAGAACAAAAACACCACAAGCTCGACTATTTCTCCCAATTTGCAGTTTTGAATATGCAGCAGCGCCAACAGCGACGCCGCGATATCCCCTGCAAACCCCAGTTGGCATGCTAATGCACATGAGCAGGACAGCAGTAGCATCATGGGCAGTTGTGTGGTACTGCAGCAGACAAACCTAGCGACAAGATCGTCAGCAGTGCGATCAAAGACAGCAGAAACCTTCTGAGGTCGCAGGATGACCTGGCGTGTGCTTATGCATTGGTATTGTGTGCTGGATGCTTGCGACGTTGCAGGGCTGTTCCTGCTGCTGGAGCCACCAGTAGAAGCCCCTCGCAGGCCGATGCTCTGACAGAAGGCGTATATCTAAGCCCTAATGCATCGATGAAAGCAGGCAGCATCAGCAGAGGTCGACAGCAGCAGCACAGGAAGCCAGCAGTGCCGAGCACAGCCCGAGTTCACACCTGTCACTTTATACAAAGCCATCAGTGGCTGCAACTGCAGCACCATTTGGGGTGATGACCCAGTTGAGATTGGTCATATGGGTAGCTGCCCTACTAGCTGCACAGGCAGCAGCAGCATCAGCAGCAGCAGAGCAGCAATCAAACTGCACCAACCAGCCAAAAGGATCTCAGACTGTGGCCAGGATCAATTGTGGTAAGTGTGACGACAGGCGTGTTACATTACTTGCCGTATGCCTTGCTTCATGCTGTGAGTGGTGGCGCCCCCAGAAAAGCATTTAGGGCAGCAAATACAACAAATCCAGAGTTGACAGGCATCTGAGGCCCAATGATTGACAGAGGGGTGCTCAGTCACTTTCTGCTGCAGGATGTGCTGGAAAATGACATATGCTTAGCCGCATGCCACTGAGATTGGCATCTTGCAGGAGTCCCTGCGCTTGAGTACCCTCAGGGTTGTTTTTCGCCTGCAGATGATACAGCAAAACCCATGCCCTACCAAGCCCCCTGAAGCCGATAAGCTGGCTGGGCCGTAGCCTTGAAATGCAATGCAGGCTTCAGCGTGACTGCTGCCACATTTTGTTGATTCACCTGCAGGTGGTCCTGCAATTGAGTATCCTCAAGGTCACTTGACTGCAGATTACGCAGCAAACCCATACTCGATCACAAGCTTACAACTCCCAACCTACAGGCGTATGTAGCCCAGCCCTGGGCTAGACACAGTACCAGTCGCTACATGCAACAACAGACACTGCAATGTGTGCTTTACCTGCAGGTGGTCCCGCACTTAATGTGCTCTAAAGATTATCACTGGAATGCAAATGATACAGCGAACCCCTAAACATCTGGAGCCAATGGGCTGTCCGCGCCGTTGTCTAAAGACGCATTGTACCAGCAGCCTGCAGGCTGACTGCTGGAACACTTTGTATTACCTGCAGGTGGCCCTGCACTTGAGTACCCGCAAGGCTGTCAGTGGACAGCAGATGATGCAGCGAACCCCTACCCTAACAAAACCTCAGGCGCTGACAGACTAGAAGCAGCGTCAACAGACCAGTGCAACCCAAGAACAAACCCTGGTGGCCCGTTGGCATGCACTATGAGGTGGAGTGGCGTCCCTATCAACTACACATTTCCAGCTGAATATGGAAGGACTTATCAGGTAACCCGGTTTGCATACGTTGCTGCCTTTCATGTCACATCTACCAGGTGTGTGCATGACACATTCTGTCCAAGGACAGAGCATTTTGTTTTCAAGTCGCTGTGCAGCTTGCCTGCTGTCCCTGCTCCAGCTGGGCACCGTGGCACTCGGTGCGTATAAGCTGATTGTCTGTTACATATCCTACACATAACCGGTTTACTCCTCCCAAGCGGTCACTGGCCAGAAGCTGCGGTTGCTAGTTGTAAAGTTGGGGTGTTGTCTGCGCCACACAAATTGCACACTCGGCGGCTGCCGCCGCCGCTGCTGCTGCTGCTGCAGGTTATAGTGCACATGTCAGAGGTCTACTTCAACACCTCTGGCAACAGATCCATCAACATACTAATCAACGGCATCAAGCAGTACACCAACATTGATCCCTTTGCAGCTGCTGGTGGCCGATTCTTATCCACCCTGTACAAAAGCACACTCAAATTCAAACCCAATGTGACACTCGGGGTTCCAACCGGTGGTCACAACATAACGGTGGGGATGACTGCCAGTAAAGACTATCCCTGTGTCTCTGCAATTGAGGTGGGCCCACGTTGATAGCAGTGCAAGCATTCTTGAAGCATTTTGCATGCAGCCTGGGTTGACTCCGCAGCAACAGAGCCTGTCTAAAGTGGTCTCAATCATTGTGCCGGGCATGCTTTCCTGCAGTGCCACACCACCAGTGTCATGTTGAATACACTGTTGAGGTCAGCAGAATGAGCCTGCTATTGATGGATCCTACTGAAGTTGATTGAGTTCTGTGCCAGACCTAAGCCATAGTTTGCCATTGCTGCACACACATTGACAGGTGTATGATATAACAGACGTGCCACAGGCTGGAGTGCCAATGTCAGTTGTTATTGGCGGTGTAGTTGGAGGTGTAGGAGGGGCATTGCTGCTGACAGTGATAGGAATTATGTTGTACAGACGGCACAGAAGGTAGGCCCTATACTAGCTACTGTAAGCGTCTGCAATGCATCAGGTGCATCCTGAATTCTGGACTCTGGGGCTTTATGTCAGACTGATGTGACAATTAACACAGGCTGGGCTGCCAGCCCAGTCGGTAACTTGCTATCTCAAGGGCGAAGATGTGTTAAATAGCAAAGATATAGGTATATGAACATGGATTCATGCTTCAAGAACTTGGCAAGTCTGGCAGGGTAAAGTGGTTGTGTATCCTGGGCAGGGCCCCTGCCCGGGATACACAGTGTCCGCGCTAATTATTTTTGGTACTGGGAAGATTGGCTTGATTATCGGTTTCGAATGCTTGCAGAAACGAATCAAGTGGTCAGTTGCCTCTACAGTCACTATTGCTGAGCCGGGGTGAACAGCAGCAGTGCCGGCTCAGGCACTGCAATGTTCCATAATTACTAATCACCGAGTATGTGTGGCTACTGCATGCTTTCAGGGCGCAGATGGCTGAGAAGCCAATTACAAAAGATGCACATGACGGAGTACCAACACAAACCATCACATATTAGCCCGGCCAATACGTTATTGAATACCTGTTGAACACAGTCGGAAGCGGCTAATGTGGCACTGCCTGGCAGGAGTTGATAGAGTGCTAGTATAGTTATGATCAGTGCTGGATACGTCAACGACAGCGTCTGGCAGTTGCAGTTGGGCGTTTGCTCACATGGATCAGCGGCACCACGTGGTTAAGGGAAAATGACTGTGCCATGTAACAGCTCAACCTTTCTGGGTGGCGAGCCCCCTGCATGGCACTGCAGCTTTGCCAGCGCATCTATCTTGTTGCATCGGGTCCGTTACTTTTACAGGTCAGATGTGCTGGCAATAGTCCCTGGGCCAATCAGTCAGTTGTCAAATAGCTGCAAAGTTCTGCGAAATAGCTAAGAGCACAAGAACCAAGCCTTCTCGTTCGCTTTTCATATCCGATATAGATCGCCTGCCACGACAGAACAATCATGCAATTGCAGAGGCAGCCACCCAGGATGCTCAGGCTAGTATGCTCTCAACCCTCCAACCCTGCCGCTACTGCAACGGCACGCGGTCAGAGTCATATCTTCTTTGCAGTGTCTCAAGCACCAATAATAGGCAGTAGCAAGCGGCATGTTGAGCAGCCAACAGCACTTCACTAACACACAGCGAGGAAGGTGGCAGTACAAAATCGTACTGGTCTGCCAGGTGGCTGAATTGTACGTGCGCCGAGGCCTCGTTGCCTCGTCAGTTTGGTTTGGAGACGGCTGATAAGCACGCCATAATGCACATCTGATACTTTCTGCAACGCATTCAATATGGCCGTTTGGGACCCCAACTCCGACACCTGCTAGGCCTGGCAAGTACACAGGGCAGCCAGCCACTTGTCACCCAGTGCTGAATCACACTGATCAATGCTTGTTGAAAAGCCGAGCCCTTGTAGGCTCGCGCACGCCCCTCTATCCACTGTATTCAAGCAGTGAATGCAAATTGCCCCTGACACAGAAGCAATTTTCTGCAGACAGGAACCTAAGGACAGTTGGAGCTTTTGCTGAGTAACTAGTACAAGCTTGCTTCATTGAGACGGTGGGGTTGTCGACTTGAACATGGGCGCCTTTTGGTCGTGTCCTCGTGAGGAGACAGCAGCACTAGTTGAGCGTTTTGGAAAGTACTCACGTGTAGCTTATCCAGGTGAGCAGCGTGGTGGGTGCGGACGGCCAGCTCTTTTCGACTGCCAGTGAGCATCTAGTTCCGAGAAGGTCGTGTTGCATGGAGCCTTGTCGAGTAGAGCTGTGTCTGATCTGCCAGAAACTTCAACCACGCGGCCGTGTTAAAGGCGTATTGGATCCCAGTATGCCGCGTTCATGGTTTCCGGGAGGGCGTGCCACAGTGTCTGTTGTGCTAGCCAGGTTTGTTTGCACCTGCACCACATGCACCGCTTCTCCCCGCAGGGTGTAACTGCCTGATTCCATGCTGCGGTGAAGCAGTTGCTGGTATCGTCAGCTTGCGTGTCCAGCAGTTGGATGTCAAGTGCGAGACAAAGACTAAGGACAATGTGAGCCACAGCAGCAGGATCCCACTCCCTAGTGCATCAATTTCATGCAGCCAGCCAGCGAAAGATTCCTGTACCTTGCACATCAGTTCCGCAATTGCATCAGCAGTCAGCAAGGCCTGTTACTAGGGCTGACTGCAAAGTGCTGTGCACTTGAGGGAGTCCTGCAGCGCAACAGCGTGCTGAGCTTTGCAGTAAGAGCTGACCTGTCTGCTGTGGTTGCAGGTGTTTGTGACATTGGTGGTATCAGTACAGTACCAAGTCCGCAGAGAACAGATATTTGACGCCGTGAGTTCCCAGTAGCAGCTGGCAATACCTTCCAGCGCCGCTGTACCTCCTCTCAGATGCTTTCACAGCTCTCAGCGTGTGTCCTGCACATTGCCTGATTACAGTCCTGCACAGTAGCCCGGATGCGGCTGCTGCGCTGACAGCAGCTGTAACTGTCCTACCACAGCTCCTATCGTACTCCTATAGCAAACACGTTCCTGCACAGCTAATCCTGATCCTCTGTGGTTTGAACTGCACTTATCTGAGGGCCAGCAGGCTCCATTCCTGCTGATTTGCTGGCAGCACCTTGAGCTCCGCCTGGGGACCAGCAGCCGCCTCTGCAGCCGTACTTCCTACTGACACCATCTGGCACCTGAATGAAGTATTTAATTTCAGTGCAAGGGGCGATCGCTGAGCGATACTGACAGCAACGCCATAAATGATCATCTGCTGTTTGCCGCTGATGCCCTGCAGTTCTACAAGTTGACGAACAGTCACTCCCAGATTAGCAGCTATGTCTTTGATGTGCTTAGAGCCAGCGTGCCAAAGATGAATCTAGACGATGTGTTTCTGGAGAAGGAAGCTATTGCCAGGTCAATACAGCAGGTGTGTATTTGGAGGTTGGAAGTTGCTGCTGCAATGCCACAACGGGAAAGCTGCGGGGCAGCATGCGCTTTTGCTAAGCAGTTGGGTGCGGTTCAACAGGACAGCTGCAGATCCTATCTTGCATGGAATGCATCACCCTACGGCTACGTGAGCATCTTTGACCAAATTGTTTGCAGGACGGCAGCGGTAGATGGCTGTCGATCGTATCCTCCATGTCCTGTCTCTGTGACCTTTGGTGCATGGAGTGTGTGTTGATTGTGGTAGCAGCCACAAGCCGCTGGGTAGTTGCTGCTGTTGCTTTCCATTGCTGCTGATGCTGGTGGCTGAACCATCTTTTCCTGACCTTCACACACTGACATACAGGCCATGACCGCCAGAAACCACCGCTGTGCATGACCACTGCGCTGCTTACGTCCACCCTGTTTGTGTTGCTGCCGTGTTTTCCTGGTACTGACTCATGAACAATCATGCAATCAGCAACAGCATATATCTTCTACAGCTCCACAGATGGCTACCCACCGCTCAGGTCACCCCCTTTGTGTTGCTGCTGTCCTGTCCTCCTACCACTCACCAACATGCAATCAGCCACAGCATAGGTTGTCTACATCTACACAGATGGCCACTCCACTGCTGTTAAGTCACCCCCGATGTTGCTGCTGTCCTGCAGGAACTGATGAAGAGCATGGGCTCCTTTGGCTTTGACATCCTGCAAGCACTGGTCAATGATATCTCTCCTGCACAGAAAGGCAAGTACGCAGCTTAGATGCTCTGTTGGCCTCGTGAATGGCAACAGCAGCTGGCTGTTCGCTGGTTCTGTCTTCCATGTTGTGCTTGGGGTGCCGCCGGTCTTGCAAGCTCAGCCACGGTTTTGAGGCATGATGCTTGTTACGCAGTGGGGGAGGCAGCCATATGTCACACCGATGTTAGAGTAGCTTTGCTGAAGAAGCTTTGTAAACCCCTGCAAACAACAGAAGTTGTTGCATTGACCTGGCTGACCTGGCACTCAATCCCACAAAGCAATGATGTGCTATGCTGTGATGTTTCTGGCTGCAGTGAAGGAGGCCATGAATGACATCAACGCTGCACAGCGGCTGCGGCTGGCTGCTGTTGAGAAAGCTGAGGCTGCCAAGGTGAAGGTTGTGAAGGAGGCAGAGGCTGAAGCAGAAGCAAAGTATTTGCAGGGAGCTGGCGTGGCAAGGCAACGACAGGTGAATCACTGCTGTTGTAATGTTTCTGTGTACTTGGTGACCATTTGCTGATGGGCTGTGTGTTTCTCGGGGTTGTTTTACACTGGCGCAACAGGATGGTATGATTTGTCTTGTTTATGGGAACTTTGCTTTGTTGTGAACTTGAGGTTTTGTGAGACAGCTGATCTGCAGCTAGGAGCAACGGTGCCTCGGGCCTCGGGCATCCTTGTTGATTCTTCCCGCACTGATGTATCCTCAATCTATTGCTCCTGCAGGCTATCGTGGCCGGCCTACAGCATTCCGTGAGGGACTCCAAAGAGAGTGTAACTGGTGTAGCATCACAAGATGTGTATTCAGTGCGTTGAGCATCGGGCATCCTTGTTGATTTTTCCCGCACTGATGTATCCTCAATCTGTTGTTCCTGCAGGCTATCGTGGCCGGCCTTCAGCAATCCGTCAAAGATTTCAAAGAGAGCGTAACTGGCGTAGCGGCACAAGATGTGCTGGAGCTTATGCTGGTAACTCAATACTTTGATATGCTGAGGGAGGTTGGCGCCAACAGCAAGACCAATACAGTGTTCACGCCATCAGGTTCGGGTGGCGCTGGGGATGTCCTAGGAGACTTCAGGAGGTCCTTGCTGGAAGCCGGTAGTGTGCAGACCATGGACAGGCGCTAACTGCAGCCAGGCGCGTCTGCGTGCTGGAGGGCCGTTGTTGTGTTGCAGGCCATTGGGCATCACATGGCAGGGACAGCCGGCTTAGGTGGTGCTGGCGAATTTTGAGTAGCCGCTGCTGGAGGCCTGTTGTGCACACAAAAAGAGCATATGTGCAGACCGGGCAATGGATAGCTGCTGAGGCAGCTGCGCGCAGTGTTGCTCTGTACAATGCTGCAGGGTTGCTTGTTTGAGATTGAGCATAGCTATATGGCTTGTATTGATGTTGCAGGCAGTACATGCCATGTTGCATGCTATGCAAGAGCGACAGGCAGATCGTAGACGCTATGCAGACGCTATGTGACTGCCTATGTTGTGTTTTGTGTGATGCTACGGGTGGAGAGTTCGCGGGAGTGTTATGTGGTCCTCAGTGGAAGCTGGAAGCGGGTAGACCATGAATAGACGCTATGCACTGTCCAGTGACGCAGGACGGGGCACATAGAAGGAGGGGGCAACGCGCGGAGTTATGTCGGAACATGCTATGCACGGCTATAGGATCTTGGACCACTTGCCATGTTGTACAGTAACCAAGCTGCTAATCTCGTGCTCAAGTTACCAAGTGGTCACAACTTTAGGATTCAAGTGGACCACGTATGTAGTTGGCATGCGCTCTGTCACCTGACTGTATCACAGTACACATTTCGACTGTTCATGCCACTGTGCATTATCATACATGCCCCTAGATATGTTTGTGATTGCAAATCAATTGATGAGGTTTGTAAGCTGTGACAGGCTGTTCTTGTCTTCCATGGTAGCAGCCTAAGGAAATGCATGCCCATGTATGTACCATGTTCCAGCCTGAGCGGCTATTTGTATGGTGTCAAGCTGACTATATAAATGCCATGTCTTCCGCGCATACATGTTATCAGTGTCTATTGTACATTTCAGAACCGGGCCCGGGTGTGCAGGCATATCAGGCGATTCGGTGGGTATCATCTGCAGGAAGTTGGCTGCTGATTGACTTGCCAGTTGTTTGTCGACTTTCTGGCTTCAGTTTGTGTGAATGACAATAAATTCATCGTGTATTGACAACTGTAGCAGGGCCGCATGTCATAGAGGGTGGTCCGGGCACAGCTTGGGGGGCTGCCCCTCTGTGTGACATGTCTACAGTCACTTTTACTGTACAGTATGACGCCAGCAGGGCGCTACTAGCGCCTGCATATGATATGCAGGGCAGCCTGCTGAACTGCACCATATCCCCGCTGCATACTGAGTTGTATGAGCTAAATTTCAGTGTGCTTGATGTTTGTTGCGTTTGCTTGCCCATTCAGCTGTGATGAATGCTGTACAAAGGGAAATTTGGAAAGGAAGTACTACGGTACGGTGCTCGTCGTAATTGACAGGCCGCAAGGCTTCAAGACTTATGACTCAACAAAAAGTCTTACCGATGTGCCATCGGCCTCATGGCCAAAAGCAAAAATTGCTGCGTGTGGACTGAAAGCAACATCAGAGCTTTCCAGTGCCACGCGCACTGCACTCCGGACAAGCATCTCTCGAGCAGGGGATCTGGCAGCACACGACCTCCGTGATCCCGACAACCACTCAGACAAGAATCACGGGCCTTGGACTATCGACAAGGACATAATGCCACTTCATGGTGGGTAGAGTACATCCACAATCAGTACACAAAGCAAGACCTCGAGCTCTTTTCAAAACTCATTCGATGAGCGGCGCATGCATGAACATTTGCTGCAGGTGCAGGGCAGGCGCCGAGGGCCCTCTTATATTCATCACTGCTTTGATTGCCAATAATCAAGTATGCTACCTCATGGGATGCATCCCAGCATCACCACTTGAATGGTGATGTATGCTTGCATGTAAGGTGCAGGTTGAAGCCACATTTTTCAGTGGCAAGAAATGTATATTTTGCAAGACAGGACACCTGTCTAGACAGATCTGTCAGAAACAAGATGATGCGAATGCTGCGGCTGCCAGCGGCTGATGCTCACACAACAAGACAGGTGCGGCCTCAGCGCTACTGAACTACATACCATCATCAGTACTGAACCAACATGTAGTGAATGCTGGTCAGCAAAACTATGGGTGGCATTGGTTATGGAAAAAGAACAACGGATGCACCTGCTTCGCTAGCTCAGCCAAATGGCTTCTTCTTGCATGATGTTTCCTGCCCAGTTTGAAGCAGCATGGTTCAGATGTGACAGACTGCCAGAACCATGTATGGTGGAATGGGTAATCATGCGGACCAAACGTTGCA
>NSMO01000861.1:286-11336 GCA_002588565.1 Coelastrella sp. UTEX B 3026
GCAAGTGATAAAGCATCTGCATCTGGCAGCAGTGCTAATGCAAAGTCCCAGGCTGCTGCTGTGAACAATGGCAGTGGTCCTGCGCTGGCTGAGTCACAGGCTGAGGCTCAGGGTGCGTTTGAGAAGAGTGCATCTAGTCAGGCTGTGGCACAGGCAGCTAACGGACCAGCTATTGCACGTGCATCAAGCGTGTCTGGTTAGATCACACCACAGGGTCTGCACTTCATATCATGCAGAGTCTGCTGCTATTGTCGAATGTCAGGATTGTACATAGATTATACATACAACACGGTTTGTGACATTGATTTCCTGAGTGGTGGTGCTACTCCCTTTGTGGGCAGTTTCTTTGACTAGTAGGTTTCGGTTAGGATTTGACACGTAGGCAGTCTTGCATAGCTTGATTCGTGTTGGTGAGGGTTGTACATAGGAGACACAGCAGTGTGATCTATTGATTCCATCGTTTCAGTGTAGTCTATTTGTGATAGTGCTGAGTGTTTGACTAGTCTGACTAATAGCTTAGGCCTGACTTGTAGGCAGTGTTGACACACTTTGTACACTCATTTGACTGCTGATCCAGATCATCAGTCGGGACTGCAGAAGTCTCACCATTGCCATGGCCTAATCCTGCTGAATGGAGCAGCTGAGCCATGGGATTGTTATGACAGAACTGCCACTCACTAGCTGCCTATCTACTGCGTTTACAAGTATCCGGTTGCAGCTATGACCACCAGTTGTAGCTGCACATGGGTCACTTGGTGCCTGACACAGTAAGATTACTATTTGAGCAAAGTTGAAGTTGTAGCATTGTACATGTCAACAGATGAGTAGGTCTTGGTCAGGCTTGATATGCAGGTAGCGTTGGCACAGAAATATTCGTGAATTCATTGCTCCATTGAGGGGACTGCAGAAGTCTCTCCAAAGCAACGAACTACTGCTGCTGACTATGACAGCTTACCGACGAGTTGTTATGACAGAACTGCCACTCACTAGCTGCCTATCTACTGCGTTTACAAGTATCCGGTTGCAGCTTTGACGGCCGATTATAGCTGCACATGGGTCACTTGGTGCCTGACACAGTACAGATTGCATACTGCAAGTATGCTCAGTAAGCATGTTGATTCTGGCTAGCTTGCAAGATTGACTCTGTGTTTACATGTATCCTTGGAGTTATTGCTGTTGCTTTTGATGCTGGCAGCTGGCCAAGGGTCACTTGGCATCCGACACAGTTGGGTGCACGAACTGATGTGAATGCATGGGTTACAAATGTATGAGGTCGGTTGTAGGGAATGAATGGGAACCGCCGTAGGTTTGTGGATCATGTTATTGAGTTGCAGCTGCCCTGGTTGCTTCTGTGGTTTTGCCGCTGTGTAGAGGTGTTGAAACTACTGTATAGGTTGTTTGATCAGCAGGCTTTGGGTGGGCTTGACAGGGCATTTAGGTAGTGCTGAATTGGCTGGTTGTGAGTCCATTTGTCCTTTGAGGGCACTGCAGACGTCTCTCCAAAGCATTGAACTACTGCTGTTGACTGGAGCAGCTGAGCCATCGGGTCCTTACAACATAACTGCCACTCACTAGCTGCCTATCTACTGCGTTTACAAGCATCTGGCTGCAGCTGTCAAATCCAATCATAGCTGCACCTGGGTCACTTGGTATCTGACACAGTACAGATTGCGTAATGAGCATGTTGGTCCTCGGTTGTTTGACTCTGTGTTTACATGTATCCTTGGAGTTATTGCTGTTGCTTCTAAAGCTGGCAGCTGGCCAAGGGTCACTTGGCCTCCGACACAGTTGGGTGCATGAACTGATGTGAATGCATGGGTTACAAACGTATGAGTTCGGTTGTAGGGAATTAATGGGAACTGCCGTACTACCTAGTAGGTTTGTGGATCATGCCTCATGTGGGTTGTTGAGTTGCAGCTGCCTTGGTTGATTCTGCGGTTTTGCCGCTGTGTAGAGGTGTTGATACCACTGTATAGCTTGTTTGATCAGCAGGTTTTGAGTTAGCGGCAACATGAGCTTGCAACCAGCCCACTTGGTCCATTTGGAGGTGCAAAGCCCCTCCAAGCGATGGGTATTCATGACGTAACTGCCACTCATATAGCTGCCTATCTACTGCGTTTACAGTATCTGGTTGCAGCTACTGTCGGACACTCGGTTGTAGCTGCACATGGGTCACCTGGTACCTGACACAGTACATGTTGCTTTATGAGCGATGTAGAAGTTGCAGCATTGTACATGTCATTAGATGAGTAGGACTTGGTCAGGCTTGATATGCAGGTAGTGTTGGCACAGACACTTGTGAGTTCCTTGGTCAATCGAGGGACTGCAGAAGTCTCTCCAAAGCAATGAAATGCTGCTGCTGAGAGCTTAACCACGGTTGGCACGACATTATTGCCAATTATGCAGCTGCCTATCTATGTGTTGACAAGTATATGTGTTGCTGCTGTGTAGAGGTGTAGATACTGTTGTGTAGGTCATCTGATCAGCAGCTTTGGGTTAGGCTTGCCAGTACATCAGGTACTGTTTCAGTGACTGGTTGTGAGTCCATTGATCCATCAAGGGACTGCAGAAGTCTCTCCACAGCAATGGGTTACTGCTGCTGACTACAACAGCTTACCTATAAGTTGCTTTGACAGAACTGTCACTCACTAGCTGCCTATCTACTGCGTTTACAAGTATCTGGTTGCAGCTATGACACTCGGTTGTAGCTGCACATGGCTCACTTGGTACCTGACACAGTACAGATTGCTTTGTGAGCAAAGTTGGGGTTGTAGCATTGTACATGGCATCAGATTGGTAGTTTCTGGTCAGGCTTGATATGCAGGTAGTGTTGGCACAGAAATATTCGTGTATTTCAATGCTCCATTGAGGGACTGAGAAGTCTCTCCAGAGCAATAGACTATTGCTGCTGACTATAACGGCTTAGCCATGAGCTGCTATGACAGAAATGCCACCGTGTTTGGCTGCATTTCAGATGCTCTACTAGAGTCTACTAGAGGTTCTACTAGAGTACTGCTCTCACCAACATCGTGTTGCCGCTGCACTGGTTAACGACTAACCCTGGCTGCACATTGCCTATGATAACCTGGCCCAGGTAGTACCTGACACAGAGCAGACTGCTATATGCGCAGTTCAACAGCAAGCCCTTGGTAGTTTGACTCTGTGAAAGTGACTGAGCCAATGCAAACAGGGTAGATGCGCTTGCAAGAGCTCTTGCAATTGTGCTATGCACTTGGTAGTTTGACTCTGTGTTTACATGAATCCTAGGAGCGTTTTGTGATGCTATTTACATGTCTGAGGATCACCCGGCGTCTGACACAGCAAGGTGCATGGAACTAGTGTTATTTGCACATGTCTTCAACATATGGGGTTGCTTCTAGGTACAGCCACTGCAAGGCTTGTAAGCCTGCCACAGTTGCAAGTGTGTGCTTGCTGCTGTGCAGAGGTGAAAATACCACTGTTCAGGTAACTTATAATACGTTTCAATCAGGCTCGACACGCAGCTAGTGTTGACATAGCTGCAGTGCAGCTAGTGTGAGCCCATGCATTCCATGTTATAAGCACTGCTATCATGAGTGTAACCTACACGATGCCAACAGGCTCCTCTTCCACTCTCAATATCTTACAAGTCACATAGGAGGCCTAGGTGACACAACGTATGCCCTGGTCGGCAAGAGCCCATGAATGCAACCATTGCAACGGTCAGACACTGGTCAAAGCAACACCGGTGATGAGCTCATCGGCCGCCCTGGTCACTGCTGCTGCTGCTGCTGCTTCCAGAAACAGTCTCTGGGCAACCGCTGGTTGCATCCATCACGAGCAGCAGCTGGTTTCAGCCAACCCACCAACTCCAATCCCGCCATTTACCAGGTGTTGCATACTGTTTCGTTCAGCTGGAGCAGTCACTGTCACACCATCCAGTAGACTACGCTCTGCAGCGGTAGTGATTGCCTGGCAGCATACACTGTCCGCCTCCAACCGAGCTGTTAAGTTCACCGCATGCAACAGACCCACTAGGATGAAACAATCAAGCCCCTTGCTGAAGATTTGCTGAAGAGCACAGGTCAGCAGTCTTTGCCCTCTGACCAGAAATCAGCAATGTTCAAAGGACTGAGGCCCTAGAACGGATGGCTTTTCATTCTTCGGCAGCTTTGTCTAAGCACATAACAGAAGTAAAAATTCCATGATTGTTTATGAACATTGAAAACGAGCATGAATCAAAGGCAGATGTATGCGTGCTGGTGAACAAAGCTGGCTCGCCTGTATGCAGAGTCCCCGCACTGTCTGATTTCATGCAAGCACAGCACAATTCAACACGGTTGTATTCCAGAGCACCGGCACGTTTGCCAAAGCACAAGAATAGCCCAACAGTCCTCCGAACCACCAGACACCAATGCATTAGATTTGAAAAGCATACAGATGAGCCATCGGAGCCAGTGCTTGCAGCAGATAGACCAGTCATCAGCACAACACAAGCACAACAGACCATGCAGAACGCCCTCATACCCTGCCTTTAGAACCCTGTTACTAGAACATAGGGACCTTGCCCTTGCTCAGCAACTTCCTGAGTACTATGCAAGCAGGGCCTAAGCAGAGTATCAGAAATTCGGCCCCAGCACATGCAGCACAGTAGCACAGGCTCCACAGTAGCACATGCCTGTAAGGAACTTGCACCCTACACACCTCAGTCAGCGAAAGCTCTGAAACTCTGCTGCTTACTCCAATCTTGTCTGCCCATGCCGCACACACTCCAACTCCACCAATCCACTTGCCTAGACCCCAACCAGCAGCTGGCAAAGAAGTTGGAGCGTCCTTTCATTCAGCACTCTGCCTCATGCTCACTGTGCAGCAGTGCCACTGGTCTCAGCCAACAGCAGCTCCGCCTGCTGTTTGACAATGTCCCAGGCCCGCTGCACATGCTGCAGCTGAGTGTTGGAGTTGCAGACGGCCATCCTCAACGTGAACTGACCGTGGAGCTCTGTGCCCATCTGGAAGATGGTGCCTGCACACATGATTCAGCAGAGTATGTCCTGCCAGCGGCTGTCCAGAAGATCCAAACAAATTCATCAAGTTGGTTCAAGCATTGTGACCTGCCAAGGCCCTTGATTGCAAGCATAATGCTTGCATCACTGATGCACGATTACTAGTCGTGCAAGTTGCATCAATTCATCTGATTCACTTGAAGCAACCCAACCGCCCGTTGAAGATGCTCCCTGACACGTACACGGTGAAGATGAGTTGCTAGATTTGTTGGAGGCTGGATGACGCAAACTGAAAAGAAGGAACAACCGTCAAAATCACCATTCCCTGCATCACCAATGACAAACAGCCCCATCCCAACCCCGCAGCACAGCACAGCATGCCAACAACACTTGCCCACTGCTCACCCTCAGTATTAATGCGTTCAACAAGCTTCTTATTAACTTCATTATCCACTCCCTTGATCCTGAAACATGTCAGACCAAACCTTGGGGGGGCTGCAACTTCAAAGCGAGGGTCAGCCGAGACCTGCGGTATATGACATGTGTTATAACATGTGAAGTGCCCGTCTGAATGCCAGAAGCGGATTCACTGTCGGTGCATGACACTGCAGCAACAGCTTGGGCTAGGGGAAGCCAGCAGACACTAACGGGTCTACAGCCTTTGATGTCTGGTATACTGACCGCTTTACTAGCATGTTCTACTAACCACAACACTGAGAGAACTACTCCTGAGCCCTTGCACGCATTGTGAAACAAAAAATAAACCAGGTAGTCACTGTCAAGAGCAAATGCGTGCAATACTCGACAGCTCAACAGGCATGGCAGTCTGAGAACTGATGCAACAATGTATCATACATGCATCATACTTCCAACAGGCAATGATCGTCACACCTGCTGTGCAAACCATTCCCCGAGAGCTATATGATGTCTGATCATTGCTTGAAGCTTCTCAGCTCCAAACATGCGCATCACAAACCACAGCTTGAGTGCCCTGAAACGCCTGCCCAAGGGGATCTGCCTGCACACAGGGACACATGCACGGGATCAATCAATCAATGAATGTGTTTGCAAGCTTGGACTTGGTTCCTTTGGAACATCAGTGAAGGTGGCTTGCGCGCCACCTCTGCTTGGCTGCCTTTGCTTGAGTAGAAGGAAGAGCAACATTGCACACAAGTACCAGGAATAATCACACAAGAATCAGCTGGTTTACTGCAGATATGCAACTACCTTGATGCAGTTGCCAAATTAATGGAGTAGAACACATCAAGAATAGCGAACGTTCAGGTCCTCAACAATACGCAGCACCTCCAAGAAACAAAGCACCAGAAAGATGCAGGCGGCGATATAGTGCACACATCTTATCCCTAACACAAAGCAATGGGCCCATACAGGCATGTCGGCATACCAGTCTTTGTAGTCAAAGATGTTGCCTGTAGCTCTAAGATACACGGGTGTCAGACTCAGAGCTTCTTTTAGATACTTTGTGTCATCAAACCACATTGCGGCACAATCAAAGTTTGTCATCAACCACCTGCAAGAGCAAGACGTAGCAAGACATAGTAAAAGATAGGCCCCACCTCATATGCTATGCACAAGGAGGTAGCTTTGCAAGGTGTCAATCACAACTCCCGACAGGGTTAGACTTGGTGCAACAAAACACACTGGCCATAGTGGCATTGCAATACAATGCATCACAAAACTGTCTGCAGGACATCTCAAACAACTGACCTTTTCAACAGGACACTAGAACTAAGCGCCATGAAAGTGAAGATCACAGTGCAATTCTCAAAGCAACTCAATGCTAAGCACTCGAAACCTCAGGTTGGCAGTTAAGCCCTCAGACACACACTGGGTCAGCTATCCTGGTACAAACATGCAGCTCTCCTGCAGCATTGGGTACTCACTTGTGTACACTGAAACTGTAGCTGTCTACATCCTCTAAGCCTGCAAACCACTGCCGCTGTTCAGGCACAATAGCAGCTGAACCAGCCCACGCAGCATCAACATGCACCCAGATGTTGTGCCTGCAGTCAGCAGCAACAGCAAACAACAGCAGTACAAACACGACAACTTGCAATGGCAACAAGCTGACTGCAGACGGAGGCAACACCCTAGCAGGATGGTTGCAGGCGCCAGGAACACGACTTCAAGCACTTTATCTACCCGGTAGATGTCAAGTCACTTTTGAACCAGGCAGCCCAAATGCACTGATTGCAGTGACATAAGCATGCTGAGACAGAATCTTTCCAAAACAGCTTGGCATTGCGTGATGCGACGATATAGCTGATCAGCTGCTGATATGTGGCAAAGGAGCCTGTCATGTTGCAGTACAGCTAACACCATGGTGGCTGCCCAGCAGCAGCAAAGCATCCCAGAGTACAACTACACATTGCAACAACACAAGCCAAGGCATCCAGCCAAGTTTAAGAGCTATACGCTCTTAGACTCTACCACAGAGGCGCTACCTCCTGCACACTCCGAGTGCACTGCAACTCTAAACCCACGCCACCTCAGAAGCATACTCACTGTTTGCAAACTGCTGCCAGCTCCCCGATAGGGTCTACAGCACAGCTGCTTGTCGTCCCTATTGTTGCACAGAGATAGAAGGGTATCAACCCCGCCTGTAGGTCTTCCTGGATGGCTGCAGCAAGTGTTTCAGGGTCTAGGCCGTAGTCCCGGTCTTCTGATGCGCGCAGAATGCGTACGTGCTGTAGGCCACATACTCTAGCTGCCTTCTTGAAGCACATGTGAGCCTGAGTCAACAGTAAGCAGCACACCAGAGCATACTGGTCAGATTGATGTGTTGTCAGACAGTAGTGGACTGATGTTGCAAGTGTTGCCGGGTCTAGACCGTATGGCCAAGAAAGCCAGCAACCCTTAATTTTAACACACCATGGGCTGCAGTGAAACCTGCAGCCCCCCAACATACCTGTCACACCCACCGCCACCAGTTTTGAGCGCTGCATCAGCCCAGTAACCCTCAGACCACCGCAAGCTTGAAACTTACGGCCAAGAAAGCCAGCAACCCTGATGGCAAACACGCCATGGGCTGCAGTGAAACCTGCAGACCCCCAACATACCTGGTCACACCCATCGCCACCAGGCCACGTTTGGCAGCATGTATTACATCGGGATATGTTTGTAGGTTACGTTTGAGCGTGCAGAGCGTAACAATGGGTGCCTGGGGGGTGCTTAACACGGACTCAGCTGCTGTACATCTGTACTTCTAGGGTCCGTAGAAACAGTCTGCAGGCCCGCACTGCGCGTGCGGATGTGTTTTATACAATCTGCATTACAATCCTGGACCGGCAAAACCCGCTTCCGGCGGTGAAACAGGAGATAATCCATCTTGTCCGTGACCCCCCCTAATTACGTATGCCTGACCTTAAGCGCTGCATCAGCCCAGTAACCCTCAAAACCACCGCAAGTCTGACTCCTAGGCCAAGAAAGCCAGCAACCCTCAATTCAAACAGACCATGGGCTGCAGTGAAACCTGCAGACCCCCAACATACCTGGTCACACCCACCGCCACCAGCTTTGAGCGCTACATCAGCCCAATACCCCTCAAACCACCGCAAGTCTGACCCTTATGGCCAATCAAGCGAGCAACCCTGATGGCGAACACGCCGTGAGCTGCCATGAAACCTGCAAACCCCCGACATACCTGGTCACACCCATATGCAACCAGCTTCAGTGCTGCATCAGCTGGCTGTCCCTCCATGGCTCTAGCTCTGGCTGACAACATCGCTACCAGCACTGCTTCGCTACTGGTGCTTTGTATGCAGCCACCACCCGGTTTATTGGTGTCCCCATTGCTGATAAACTTGTCCGGAAGGCCGCAGAGTTTGGCAAGCCAATCCATCATGACCTGTGACACAGCAGCACACAACCTGTGCTTGTCAAGACGGTGGTGCTTGTGTGTTGCAGAGGCGATACTTGAATATACCACAGTGATTCAGGCACTGGGCTAAGATTTAGCTGTTACTGAAGCTGGCTGATACTGTGATTGCACCGCAGCAACGCTTGCTTTCTACTAACATGCCTTCTTTGCCAGGCACACTATCGTCACAGTAAATCAGGTTATGCAGGCTGAAGCAGTTCATTACAAAGCTGCTGTGCACATGCAGCCCTGATGCACTACCACACACATCCGCAAGCAGCCAGCAACAAGCCTGTCACAACCCTGCCATGCGACCACCTTCTGTCGCTGCACTCACAAGGCAACAGCCTGAGTTACTACTATGGGCTGCCGCCCTTCTGGCCCTATAATACATTGACCTGGCTGTTGTGCTGTTGGAAGGTGATCACGGCTCGGAAACGGCACGGGTGGCGGGCCATCCCAAGCATTTGCCATGGCACCTAATGCTGCATTGGCTCAGTCCCTTTCAGGGCAACACCTGACACCATTACGCTGCATGACCGTCTGTTAACAGACCACAACAGTAAACGACCGACCAACACAGACTCAGAGCAGTGTTGCAATCCGCTTACCATCTCTAGCTCCGTGCTGACCGGGCTGCTCTGCCAGCTAAACCCGATCATGTTGAGTGCCCCGATCAGCATCTCAGCTAGTATACTGGGGCCACTAGTGTTGGCACCAAACCACGCGAAGAAGTTGGGACTCTGCCAGTGTAGAACGCCTGTGCGAAAAGGCATCCACAAGCTAGTGGTGAGAAGCTGTACTATGCCTTGACTGGTTGGATAGCCTCTGCAGTAATACATGCCATGAGCTGTGCGCCAGGTCGACAGATAGACTGCTGAGTGTCTCTGCAGAGACGCTTTGCTGCTCTCAACATCAATCCACTGTATGGCAGATTCATTTGCAGGCGTACTCGTAACTATGAAACACAAAGCCGGGCCACCTGAGAACACGTGGCGAGGACAGCTGCACCCACTGGCATCTCCTGCTGCTGTTCCGAAGTGCATGTTCAGCTCTGCTGCTATGAACGACCGACACAATGTACAGCGGGAATTTGTCGGCCTGATCAGATAGTGAATAACACAAAGCCTAGCACCATAACAGCACCCAGCCATAACCTCTGCGACCCATTAGTGCAACAGCTGCAACAGCTGCCGGGTCCTGCTGAAGTCTGGGCGTGCATGTTCAGTGCTAGAGCTATCCCCTCTCAAACTGTTCACAACAGCCTGGTCAGGCGAGAATGATTGAGCCCATGGTGTGCTCTGCTGCAACAGCAGCAGCCAGTATTACCTTTCAGTATCTTGGAGTGGAAATCTGACTTGATATCCTGCCAGGATTCGGGTTGTTCAGGAGGGCTGTCAGGCAGCTGCGGCCTCAGGTACCCAGGCTGCAAAAACACAGACAACAGCAACCAACTTTCTGGAACTATGAAGCAGGAGCAAACTATCAGAGCTGATACGGCGATGCAATGTAAGTTACATGAGTGAGAAGCTGACTGATTTGCTGGAGGACCGGAAGAATGGAAATTGGTTGCCTTTGCCTTCTGCCCCACATCTATGCTGGTCGCAGGCAACAGCTGGACAGACATGGATATGGATAGACGTAAGAACACCGGGTTGACATGTTGGCTACTGGCAGTCTGGCCCTGAAGTGGCTGCACTCTGCTCGGCAGTATGCTGAAGTAGCAGGGCTCCTGTAGTGCAATGCTGAGCGTTGGCTAGCTACTAATATGTCCCGGCTGTTGAGAGATGCTGAAAATGCTTTGTAGTGCTTTGGCAGTGTTGCAAAGTTTGCCTAGTCCTGCCCTTAGGATCTATGTTTATGTCTATGTTCTAGCTGGAGTTCATCACTGCATAAAGGCTGCCAATGGACCTCCGACACCAGCAGATGCTGTGGCTGTGGATGCATGACCATGAGTAAACCTTCTTGCTGCTGCAGTCGCCACGACTTGATTCTTCTACTGTTAACTGCCAGCTACTCTCCTTATTCGCTTATTAGAGAGTTGCTTTGTGGCTCCACGAGAACAGCATGGGAGGGACATAGCCAAAGAAGATGTGTGTCTGCTGACAGATCAGCTGCACGTCGCTCCGTCGTACCTTGACATCTGGCAGCACTTTGACGGTCTTTGATGACTTCATGTAATCACATA
>NSMO01000861.1:11346-21354 GCA_002588565.1 Coelastrella sp. UTEX B 3026
CAACACGGTTTGTGACATTGATTTCCTGAGTGGTGGTGCTACTCCCTTTGTGGGCAGTTTCTTTGACTAGTAGGTTTAGGTTAGGATTTGACACGTGGGCAGTCTTGCATAGCTTGATTCGTGTTGGTGAGGGTTGTACATAGGAGACACAGCAGTGTGATCTTCTGATTCCATCATTTCAGTGTAGTCTGTTGGTGATAGTGCTGAGTGTTTGACTAGTCTGACTAGTAGCCTAGGCCTGACTTGTAGGCAGTGTTGACAGTCACTTTGTACACTCGACTAACTGCTGATCCAGATCATCAGTCGGGACTGCAAAAGTCTCACCATTGCCATGGCCTAATCCTGCTGAATGGAGCAGCTGAGCCATGGGATCGTTATGACATAACTGCCACTCACTAGCTGCCTATCTACTGCGTTTACAAGTATCCGGTTGCAGCTATGACCACCAGTTATAGCTGCACATGGGTCACTTGGTACCTGACACAGTAAGATTCCTTTTCGAGCAAAGTTGAAGTTGTAGCATTGTACATGTCAACAGATGAGTAGGTCTTGGTCAGGCTTGATATGCAGGTAGTGTTGGCACAGAAATATTTGTGAATTCATTGCTCCATTGAGGGGACTGCAGAAGTCTCTCCAAAGCAACGAACTACTGCTGCTGACTATGACAGCTTACCGACGAGTTGTTAAGACAGAACTGCCACTCACTAGCTGCCTATCTACTGCGTTTACAAGTATCCGGTTGCAGCTATGACTACCAATTATAGCTGCACATGGGTCACTTGGTGCCTGACACAGTACAGATTGCATACTGCAAGTATGCTCAGTAAGCATGTTGATTCTGGCTAGCTTGCAAGATTGACTCTGTGTTTACGTGTATCCTTGGAGTTATTGCTGTTGCTTTTGATGCTGGCAGCTGGCCAAGGGTCACTTGGCATCCGACACAGTTGGGTGCATGAACTGATGTGAATGCATGGGTTACAAACGTATGAGGCCGGTCCTAGGGAATGAATGGGAGCCGCCGTAGGGTCGCGAGTCATGTTGTTGGGTTGCAGCTGCCCAGGTTGCTTCTGTGGTGTTGCCGCTGTGTAGAGGTGTTGAAACTACTGTATAGGTTGTTTGATCAACAGGCTTTGGGTGAGGCTTGACAGGGCATTAGGTAGTGCTGGCTTGGCTGGTTGTGAGTCCATTTGTCCATTGAGGGGACTGCAGAAGTCTCTCCACAGCAATGGGCTACTGCTGACTGGAGCAGCTGAGCCATGGGGTCCTTACAACATAACTGCCACTCACTAGCTGCCTATCTACTGCGTTTACAAGTATCTGGTTGCAGCTGTCAAATCCAATCATAGCTGCACCTGGGTCACTTGGTATCTGACACAGTACAGATTGCGTAATGAGCATGTTGGTCCTGGGTTGCTTGACTCTGTGTTTACATGTATCCTTGGAGTTATTGCTGTTGCTTCTAAAGCTGGCAGCTGGCCAAGGGTCACTTGGTCTCCGACACAGTAGGGTGCATGAACTGATGTGATTGCATGGGTTACAAACATATGGGGTTGGTTCAAGGGAATGAATGGGAACTGCCGCTGTACGGTAGAGCCATGAGTCCTACGGCAGGGTCATGAGTCAGCTGTCTTAGTTGCTTCTGTGATTTTGCCGCTGTGTAGAGGTGTTGATACCACGGTATAGCTTGTTTGATCAGCAGGTTTTTGAGTTAGCCACAACATGAGCTTGCAACCAGCCCACTTGCTCCATTTGGAGCTGCAAAGCCCCTCCAAGCAATGGCCTGGCCATGGGTATTCATGACATAACTGCCACTAATATAGCTGCCTGTCTACTGCGTTTACAAGTATCTGGTTGCAGCTAGATTGTTAAACCACCGACCGTAGCTGCACATGGGTTACTTGGTACCTGACACTGTTCAGATCGCTTTATGAGTGATGTAGAAGTTGCAGCATTGTACATGGCATTAGATGAGTAGGTCTTGGTCAGGCTTGATATGCAGGTAGTGTTGGCACAGACACTTGCGAGTTCCTTGGTCCACCGAGAGACTGCAGAAGTCTCTCCAAAGCAATGAAATGCTGCTGCTGAGAGCTTAGCCACGGTTGGCACGACATTATTGCCAATTATGTACCTGCCTATCTATGCGTTGACCAGTATATTTGTTGCTGCTGTGTAGAGGTGTTGATACTGTTGCGTAGTTTATCTGATCAGCAGCTCTGGGTTAGGCTTGCCAGTGCATCAGGTATTGTTGAAGTGACTGGTTGTGAGTCCATTGATCCACCAAGGGACTGCAGAAGTCTCTCCACAGCAATGGGCTACTGCTGCTGACTACAACAGCTTACCTATAAGTTGCTACGACAGAACTGCCACTCACTAGCTGCCTATCTACTGCGTTTACAAGTATCTGGTTGCATCTATATAGATGTATGTCATATATGACATTCGGTTGTAGCTGCATATGGGTCACTTGGTACCTGACACAGTACAGATTGCTTTATGAGCAAATTTGAAGTTGTAGCATTGTATATGTCATCAGATTGGTAGGTTTTGGTCAGACTTGATATGCAGGTAGTGTTGGCACATAAATATTTGTGTATTTCATTGCTCCATTGAGGGACTGCAGAAGTCTCTCCAAAGCAGCAAATTACTGCTGCTGGCAATAACGGCTTCGCCATGAGCTGCTATGACAGAAATGCCACTTGTTTAGCTGCCTTTCTTCTGCGTTCACCAACTTCGTGTTGCCGCTGCACTGGTAAACGACCAACCCTGGCTGCAAATAGCCTATGATAACCTGGCCCAGGTAGTACCTGACACAGAGCAGACTGCTTTATGCGCAGTTCAACATCAAGCCCTTGGTAGTTTGACTCTGTGAATTTTCTGGGCACTTTAAAGTGCCTAGGCAATGCAAACAGGACTCTGTGAAAGTGCCTGAGCCAATGCCTGAGCCAATGCAAACAGGATAGATGCGCTGGCAAGAGCTCTTGTGCCATGCACTTGGTAGTTTGACTCTGTATTTACATAAATCCTAGGAGCGTTTTGTGATGCTTTTTAGGTTTCTGAGGATCACCCGGCGTCTGACACAGCAAGGTGCATGGAACTGGTGTTATTTGCACACTGTGAAGACGGTCTTCAACATATGAGGCTTCTGGGTACAGCCACTGCAAGGCTTGTAAGCCTGCCACAGTTGCAAGTGTGTGCTTGCTGCTGTGCAGAGGTGAAAATACCACTGTATAGGTAACTTATAATACGCTTCAATCAGGCTCGACACGCAGCTAGTGTTGACATAGCTGCAGTGCAGCTAGTGTGAGCCCATGCATTCCATGTTATAAGCACTGCTATCCTGAGTGTAACCTACACGATGCCAACAGGCTCCTCTTCCAGTCTCAAACAACTTACAAGTCACATTGCATGGCTCAATACTTTCACATAGGAGGTGAGTAGAACTCACTGGGTAAATTTGAGGCGCGGGGTCGATGGCCTAAGGCTATGGCGTAACCCAGCATAAATTATTATTATTATAGGAGGTGACACAACGTATGCCCTGGTCGGCAAGAGCCCATTAATGCCACCATTGTACCGGTCAGACACTGGTCAAAGCAACACCGGTGATGAGCTCATCGGCCGCCCTGGTCACTGCTGCTGTTTCTGGGCAACCGCTGGTTGCATCCATCACGAGCAGCAGCTGGTTTCAGCCAAACCACGAACTCCAATCCCGCCATTTACCAGGTGCTGCATGTCGTGTCGTTCAGCCAAAGCAGTCACTGTCACACCATCCAGTAGAGTACGATTTGCAGCGGTAGTGATTGCCTGGCAGCATACACTGACCGCTTCCAACCGAGCTGTTGAGTTCACCGCATGCAACAGACCCACTAGGATGAAACAATCAAGCCCCTTGCTGAAGAGCACAGGTTAGCAATTTTTGCCCTCTGACCAGAAATCAGCAATGTTCAAAGGACTGAGGCCCTAGAACGGATGGCTTTTCATTCTTCGGCAGCTTTGTCTAAGCACATAACAGAAGTGAAAACTTCATAATTGTTTGTGAACATTGAAAACGAGCATGAATCAAAGGCAGATGTATGCGTGCTGGTGAAAAAAGCTGGCTCGCCTGTATGCAGAGTCCCCGCACTGTCTGATTTCATGCAAGCACAGCACAGTTCAACAGGGCTCTATTCCAGAGCACCGGCACGTTTGCCAAAGCACAAGAATAAACCAACAGTCCTCTAAATCACCAGGCACCAATTTATCAGTTTTGGAAAGGGCACACATAAGCCATCGGAGCCAGCGCTTGCAGCAGACAGAGCAGTCATCAGCACAACACAAGCACAACAGACCATGCAGAACACCCTCATACCCTGCCTGTAGAACCCTGTTACTAGAACATAGTGACCTTGCCCTTGCTCAACAACTTCCTGAGTATTACACAAACAGGGCCTAAGCAGAGTATCAGAAATTCGGCCCCAGCACGCGCAGCACAGTAGCACAGGCCCCACAGTAGCACATGCCTGTGAGAAACTTGCACCCTGCACACCTCAGTCAGCAAAAGCTCTGAAACTCTGCTGCTTGCTCCAATCTCGTCTGACAATGCCGCACACACTCCAACTCAAACGAATCCACATGCCTAGACCCCAACCAGCAGCTGGCAAAGAAGTTGGAGCTTCATTTCATTCAGTTCTCTGCCTCATGCTCACTGTGCAGCAGTGCCACTGGTCTCAGCCAACAGCAGCTCCGCCTGCTGTCTGACAATGTCCCAGGCCCGTTGCACATGTTGAAACTGAGTGTTAGAGTTGCAGACGGCCAGCCTCAACGTGAACTGACCGTGGAGCTCTGTGCCCATCTGGAAGATTGTGCCTGCACACATGATTCAGCAGATTACGATTGTCATGCCAGCGGCTGTCCGGAAGATCCAAACAAATCCAACAGCTTGAAGTTAATCCAGGCGCTGTGACTGGCTGAAGGCCTTTCATTGCAGGATAATGCAGGTAGCACTGATGTATAATCGCCACTTTGCTCATATCACCCACGTGAAGAGACCCGACTGCACGTAAAGATGCTCTCGTACACGTGCTCGGTGAACATGTGTGGCTAGACCTGTTCAGGGCTCGATGACGCAAACTGAAAAGGAGGAACAACCGTCAACATCACCATTCCCTGCATCACCAATGACAAACAGCCCCATCCCAACCCCGCAGCACAGCACAGCATGCCAACAACACCACCAAACTGCTCACCCTCAGTATTAATGCGTTCAACAAGCTTCTTGTTGACTTCATTATCCACTCCCTTGATCCTGAAACATGTCAGACCAAACCTTGGGGGAGCTGCAACTTCAAAGCGAGGGTCAGCGGAGACCTGCGGTAAATAACATGTGAAGTGCACGTCTGAATGCCAGAAGCGGGTTCACTGCCGGTGTATGCCACTGCAGCAACAGCTTCTGGCGGATTCACTGCTGTTGTATGGCACTGCAGCAACAGCTTGGGCTAGGGCAGCCAGCAGACACTAACGTGTCTACAGCCTTTGACGTCTGTTCAGTCAACTGGTGTACTGACGGATTTACTAGCATGATCTACTAACCAGATCACTAAGAGAACTACTCCTGAGCCCTTGCACGCATTGTGAGAGACAAAAGAAACCAGATAGTCATTCTCAAGAGTAAATTTGTGCAAAATGCGACAGCTCAACAGGCATGACAGTCTGAGAACTGATGCAACAATGTATCATACATGCATCGTACTTTCAACAGGCAATGACAGTCACACCTGCTGTGCAAACCATTCTCCGAGAGCTATATGATGTCTGATCATTGCTTGAAGCTTCTCAGCTCCAAACATGCGCATCACAAACCACAGCTTGAGTGCCCTGAATCGCCTTCCCAAGGGGATCTGCCTGCACACAGGGGACACATACATGGGACGCCAATCAATGAATGTGTTTGCAAGCTTGGACTTGTTTCCTTTGGAACAACAGTGAAGGTGGCTTGCGTGCCACCTCTGCTTGGCTGCCTTTGCTTGAGTAGAAGGAAGAGCAACATAGCACACAAGTACCAGGAATAATCACACAAGATTCAGCTGGTTTACTGCAGATATGCAACTACCTCGATGCAGTTGCCAGATTAATGGAGTAGAACACATCAAGAATAGCGAACGTTCAGGTCCTCAACAATACGCAGCACCTCCAAGAAACAAAGCACCAGAAAGATGCAGGCGGCGATATAGTGCACACATCTTATCCCTAACACAAAGCAATGGGCCCATACAGGCATGTCGGCATACCAGTCCTTGTAGTCAAAGATGTTGCCTGTAGCTCTAAGATACACGGGTGTCAGACTCAGAGCTTCTTTTAGATACTTTGTGTCATCAAACCACATTGCGGCACAATCAAAGTTTGTCATCAACCACCTGCAAGAGCAAGACGTAGCAAGACATAGTAAAAGATAGGCCCCACCTCATATGCTATGCACAAGGAGGTAGCTTTGCAAGGTGTCAATCACAACTCCCGACAGGGTTAGACTTGGTGCAACAAAACACACTGGCCATAGTGGCATTGCAATACAATGCATCACAAAACTGTCTGCAGGACATCTTGAATGATTGATATTTGAATTTTAGAACTAAGCGCCATGAACATGAAGATCACAGTGAAAATCCTCAAAGCAATTCAATGCTAAGAACTTGGGAACTCAGGTTGGCAGTTAAGCCCTCAGACACACACTGGGTCAGCTATCCTGGTATAAACACACAGCTTTCCTGCAGGACTGGGTACTCACTTGTGTACACTGAAACTGTAGCTGTCTACGTCCTCTAAACCTGCAAACCACTGCCGCTGCTCAGGCACTATAGCAGCTGAACCAGCCCACGCAGCATCAACATGCACCCAGATGTTGTGCCTGCACTCAGCAACGACAGCAAAAGACAGCAGTTCAAACACAACAGCTTGGAATGGCAGCAAGCTGACTGCAGACTAAGGCAACACCCTAGCAAGATGCTTGCAGGCGCCGGTTGCACGACTTCAAGCTGCCCCAACTGCGGCATTATATGCATGTTGACACAATCTTTCTGAGACAGCATGGCATAGCATGATGTGATAGCTGATCAGCTGCTGTGATGTGGCAATGTGCCTTGAATGCTGTAGTACTGCTAACACTGTGGTGGCTGCCCAGCAGCAGCAAACATCCCAGAGTACAAGTACACATTGCAATAATACGAGCCAAGTCTAAGAGCTATGAGCTCTTGGACTCAACCAAGATGGCGCTACCTCCTGCACACTCACTGCAAACCTAAACCCACGCCACCTCATTAGCATACTCACTGTTTGCAAACTGCTGCCAGCTCCCCGATAGGGTCCACAGCACAGCTGCTTGTCGTCCCTATTGTTGCACAGAGGTAGAAGGGTAGCAACCCCGCCTTTAGGTCTTCCTGAATTGCTGCAGCAAGTGTTTCAGGGTCTAGGCCATAGTCCCGGTCTTCTGATGCGCGCAGGATGCGTACGTGCTGTAGGCCACATACTATAGCTGCCTTCTTGAAGCACATGTGAGCCTGAAGTGCACAGTAAGCAGCACACAACGGCATACTGTTCAGGTTGATCTGTTGTCAAACAGTAGTGGACTGATGCTGCAAGTGTGTCAGGGTCTAGACCGTAATCTCACTGAAACACCACGAGTCCGACCCGCATGGCCAAACAAGCCAGCAACCATCAATTCAAACACACAATGGGCTGCAGTGAAACCTGCAAACCCTCAACATACCTGGTCACAGCCATATGCAACCAGCTTCAGTGCTGCATCAGCTGGCTGTCCCTCCATGGCTCTAGCTCTAGCTGACAACATCGCTACCAGCACTGCTTCGCTACTGGTGCTTTGTATGCAGCCACCACCCGGTTTATTGGTGTCCCCATTGCTAATGAACTTGTCCGGAAGGCCGCAGAGTTTGGCAAGCCAATCCATCATGACCTGTGACACAGCAGCACACAACCTGTGCTTGTCAAGACGGTGGTGCTTGTGTGTTGCAGAGGCGATACTTGAATATGCCACAGTTATCCAGGCACTGGGCTATATTTCAGCTGGTACTGAAGCTGACTGCTACTGTGATTGCACCGCAGCAACGCTTGCTTTCTACTAACATGCCTTCTTTGCCAGGCACACTACCGTCACAGTAAATCAGGTTATGCAGGCTGAAGCAGTTCATTACAAAGCTGCTGTGAACATGCAGCCCTGATGCACTACCACACACATCCTCAAGCAGCCAGCAACAAGCCTGTCACAGCCCCTGCTTCGAGACCAACTTCTATCGCTGCACTCACAAGGCAACAGCCTGGGTTACTACTACGGGCTGCCGTCCTCCTCGGCCTATGATGCGCTAACCCTGCTGTTGTGCTGTTGACAGGTGATCAGAACTCGTTCTCAAACAGCACAACAAACATCTCGCGCCTTTGCCATGGCACCTACTGCTACATTGGCTCAGTCCTTTTCAGGGCAACACCTGACACCATTACAGCTGCATAATCGTCCGCCAACAGACCACAGCAGTAGACAATGGACAAACACAGACCCAGATCAATGTTCTGCTCACCATTTCTAGCTCCGTGCTGACAGGGCTGCTCTGCCAGCTAAACCCGATCATGTTGAGTGCCCCAATCAACATCTCAGCTAGTATACTGGGGCCACTAGTGTTGGCACCAAACCATGCGAAGAAGTTGGGACTCTGCCAGTGTAGAACGCCTGTAGCAACAGCACATACTTGCTAATGTCAGAAGGTGTGCTCTGCCGTCACCTGGCTGAATAGCCTTTGTATACATGCCATGAAATATGTGCCAGGTCAACACATATACTCTGCACCCGCTGGCATGTCCTGCTGCCGTTCTGAAGTGCATGTGCAGCTCTGCTGCTATGAACCACCGACACAATGTACAGGGGGTGAATTTGTTGGCCTCAACAGATAGTGAACAACACAAAGCCCAGCACCATAACAGCACCCAGCCATGATCTCTGCAACCTCTTAGGGCAACAGCTGCGACAGCTGCCAGGTCCTGCTGCTGAAGTTTGGGCGTACATGTTCAGCGCTGGAGCTATCCCCTCTCAAACTGTACACACCAGTCTTGTCAGGAGAGGATCATTGGGCCCATGGTGTGCTTTATTGCAACAGCAACAGCCAGTACTACCTTTCAATATCTTAGAGTGGAAGTCTGACTTGATATCTTCCCAGGGTTCAGGTTGTTCAGGGGGCCTGTCAGGCAGCTGCGGCCTCAGGTACCCAGGCTGCAGGAACACAGACAACAGCAACCAACTTTCTGGAACTATGAAGCAGGAGCAAACTACCAGAGCTGATACGGCGATGCAATGTAAGTTACGTGAGAGAGAAGCTGACTGATTTGCTGGAGGACTGGAAGGATGGAGATTAGTTGCCTTTGACTTCTGCCCCACATCTATGCTGGTCGCAGGCAACAGCTGGACAGACATGGACATGGATAGACGCAAGAACACCGGGTTGGCATGCAGGCTGTTTGCACTCTGGCCCTGAAGTGGTTGTACTCTGCTCGGCAGTATGCTGAACTAGCAGGGCTCCTGTAGTGCAATGCTGAGCGTTGGCTAGCTACTAATCTGTCCCGGCTGTTGTGTGATGCTGAAAATGCTTTGTAGTGCTTTGGCATTGTTGCAAAGTTTGCCTAGTCCTGCCCTTAGGATCTATGTTTATGTCTATGTTCTAGCTGGAGTCCATCACTGCATAGAGGCTGCCAATGGACTCCAACACCAGCAGATGCTGTGGCTGTGGATGCATGACCATGAGTAAACCTTCTTGCTGCTGCAGTCGCCACGGCTTGATTCTTCTACTGTTAACTGCCAGCTACCCTCCTTATTCGCTTATTAGAAAATTGCTTTGTGGCTCCACGAGAACAGCATGGGAGGGACATAGCAAAAGAAGATGTGTGTCTGCTGACAGAGCAGCTGCACGTCGCTCCGTCGTACCTTGACATCTGGCAGCACTTTGACGGTCTTTGATGACTTCATGTAATCACATA
>NSMO01000862.1:0-11698 GCA_002588565.1 Coelastrella sp. UTEX B 3026
ACCCGCTGACCAGCGACCACCAAGAAGCAGCACGACTGCTACATCGAGCACAGCACACAGCATGGACAGCAGCAATAGCAGCTGCTGCATGAGGGCTTGCAGAAGTGTTAGGGGGTGGCTGATGTGGTACCAGGCTGCTGATGCTGTGTGACGCAGTGACTGGCGCAGCTTTTGCTGTTTGCTGGTGCTGCCAGAGAGCGGACTGACGGCCGTCATCTGACCTGTACCCTCAACCAGCACACTGCTTCTGATGTTGCTTCTAGTGCTATCATCCTCTAACAGCTGCCTTTGTCTGCATGTGGCCTGCGCTTCCAGCTGCTGTATGCTATCCCTGCATTGCTGCTGCTGAGCCCTGTTCGTCAGGTAAGCAGCCAGCAGCAGCATAGGCGCCCCCAGCAGCAGGAAAGGGCTAAACACCAGCAATAGATACACCCCCCGCAAGCACAGCTGCATGCGCTCCCTTACACTGACCTGCTGAGCAGCAGCAGCTGCAGCTAGGGACCCTGCGTGGTCCTGCTGTCCATAGAGTGGCATGTGATCCAGAAAGGCGAGCGGGTCCGTGCTTGTCAAACTACTACTGCTACTTCTGCTGTAACAAGTCATACTGTTGCCACCAGCACTGGAACCACCCACTGCTACAGCTGTTATCACGGGTGCTAGGGATTCTGTGAGTGCTGGGGCTGCTGAGGCCAGACCTGCACAGGCATCAGCAGCTGCTGCTGTGCTGCTGCCGGCATCCTCGTGCTCTGAGCGAGGTGTGAATGTCCCATCAGACGGACAGAAGACAACCACCAACTCATGGTCATCGACTACAGCTTCTCCATCATCTTTGCCAGGCTTGTCAAGTATGCTTCTCTCCTGCTGTTGCGTGAGGCTCTGGAAGGGTAAGCTCGAGCTCATGCCTTGCACGTCTGCCACGAGGTGGTTACTGACAAGCTGGTGTCCCTGCTGCACTGGCGCTGCTGAGTGTTGTTGAGCTTCTGAGGGGTGCAGTAATGGTGGACACTCTGCTGTGGTACTGACACTGTCCTCTGAGCTGTCTGCACTGCCTGTAAACAGCTCCAAAAGCTGTGACCTGCTCAACCCAGCGGATGAATGCGCCTTACTCGCTACCCTACTGTCTTGTGGAGGCTGATAGCTAACAGATAGCAGCAGCTGTGGCTGACTTTGCAGCAGCGGTGCCCCTGCACCAGCCCAGCCAGAGCCACGAGCAAGTTCTCCACCTACTGCTCCGGCTAGCTGCTGGCCGTCTACTGCTATGCCAGCTGCAATGCTGCAGCGGCTTGCTAGCTTCACAAGGGGCTGCAAGGGAGGTGTATACGGCAGGTCACCACAGAAGGGTGCCAGGCGCTGTGCAGCAGCTTTGTGGCGGGCGTGCCAGAGTCCCTCAACAGAACGACCTGCAGGAACACACCAGACACACCTCACCTTGGGCCCACATGGTGCATGCATATGTCAACCCTGATGGCTTGCAATGTTGTTACCAGCTGCACAATCACCTCCTCTTGAAGCACCAGTCTCTGCACACGTAGATGTCTAAAGCTTGATATCTGCAACAGGAGCATAGAGTACAGACATCATGCGCCCTCCATGATCCAGCGCGTGGAGTCCACGAGCTTATCGGCCCACCTGTGCCATGTTTCCCTGCAGCAATTTCCTTGCCCAGCTGCTGATAGTCCGCTGAGACAGCCATGAGTGCCACCAGACAGCTGCACAGGGTGTGAGTGGACGGATGCAGCACAGACCATAACCAACCACCAGCAGCTACAGCAGCAGCGGGACCTGCAGAACAGACAGAAGACCACAGCATAACGTGTCACGGAATTCTGTGATGCCACAGCCATGAAGCTGATGTGATGGTGTTTGGTTTGACCAGACAATAAGCGAGAGTCTGCCCCCAGAGCTGCAGCTTGCCAAGGCATGACATAAAAAGTCGTGACATTGACCACATAGCAGAGTGCATTGGCAGCCACACAGGCAGTCAGTACGGCAAATGCAACGGTTGACCTGATTCAGTGAATACCTTACAGAAGCCAGCATGCTCGCTACACTGCACAGGTGCATGCCCTTGGTGTTGGCATCATGGCCATGTGACCAAATGTTCGTGCACAGAGCACACCTGCCAGAGAACACACCTGACATACTCCTCACTGCGTGCATTGAGCCCGCTAGTAGCCCAGCTGAGATGTCGATCCACCCAACACTTGCAGCTGTGCCACCACCAGTATAGCTGATGTCCCTGGTCCCCTGTAGCTTGTGCTTTATCCGACCGGCCCGCTGTCTGACTGTTTGCCTTGCTGGTGCAGGCACTGCTGCAGCCACTGCAGCAACTCCATCAGCCAGTGCTACTGGTAGTGCTAAACATGCTAGAACGTTGTTGGTATGGTCTGGGAACAACGCATGAGCCAACAGCAAGCCACCACAGCGCACTGCAAACCCAGCTGCTGATGACCTGGCAGGCTGCAGCTGTGGGGTTTGCTGCTGGGAATTGTTGCTCGGCTGCTTTGCTGCTGGCCACTCTGCTGTGAGTCCGAAGAGCTGCAATCTGCAGTCCAAGCTGCCTGACTGAGTGGCTGTGAGGCTGAGTGCTGGAGGCAGGGCTATGTGGACGTCTGTGCCAGCCAGCCCCGGTAGAGATAGCACTGCCTGGCCTGCAGGACGCAAATAACATCAGCACATAATCAGAAGCGAAGAAGCCATGTTAATTTGTTACACTTGATGCTGCTAAGCCATTAACCGCAAGAAGATTTGTAGCGAGTGCTGATACGGGAAGCTGCAGCCATGCGCGCCTGAGGCACTGTTGCGATCTTGTCTACTGAGTCATGCCCGCACCTAGTAGGCACCAGGAGCAGCATATATACATTGCAGGCGATATACAAAACGCTTCTGGTCCCATTGGCCACTCACCTAGCCTTCCCTGATTGTGTGATGCATCAACAGTAGCCTGGTGCTGTGACAACCTCACAGTTTGAAAGTCCCATGCAGGTGCCACGCGACGCTTCCTGGACCATTTGGTGCAGGCCCCTTGCTTATCCGCCACTACTATATGATCGTTATTGATGCTGCATGGGCCCAGTTGCTTAACAGCTGCAGCTTGGCGCCTCCAGAGCCGGTGCTGCTTCTGCTCATTGCTGTCCAGGAACATCATGCAGAACTGCTCTGCGCTGCGGCTGCGTCAAGCCGACATGCGCTAAATCACTGTTTGACCATCCAAGCTCTAGATGTAGGATCGTGGCTCAATTCCACCAATGCACAACGAGGACCCAGCCCTGCTGTTGGGTAACTGAGCTGCGATGCTAGCTGTCCTACTGCCTGTGACGTGCACCAGTTTATTGAAAAGACATCCAATTCGAATGCATGCTGATTTCTAGAAAGCACGCACATACATCGCGATGCGCTGCTGGCAGGCTCGAGTTCCCGGGCTGACTGCAATCACCGCAACTCCGCAAGCGATACCTACAAGTAACTACACCAATCGACCGCTAACGGCCTGTGTAGATGCTTGAACGGTGACAGTTGCGGTGTTTTGTTAGCTCTGACGCTCGTCTGATTCGCTGATTCGCTGATTCGCAGGAGGCTAGATGTGCAATATGGCCGCCCTATGAAGGTATATAAGACGTAAAGTGCCCCTACTACATCAGTGCTGCTCAGTGGGGGCTGTGCTTTCGCTGTCCGCGCGGCCATTGACGACCCGGCAGGCACCCTGCAACGATGTCGATGCTGCGACCCCTGGTGAGGGAGAATATTACCGAGAAAAGCATGCAAAACATTTTTAGATGCTATTTTGTCCCTGCAATGGTAGACGCAGCTGATAAGGTGCTACATCAGGCTGGGACATCTAGTGACCAGATGATGTCCCCATCAATGATGGAAAAGAGACTGAGCCGATGCAAACAGGATAGATGCGCTGGCAAGAGCTGTACAACGATGTACGAGCCTTGAGTGCACACATGCGTCATAGGTATGTTGCACTTGCCAGCGGGTATGTGAACATATAGATGCTGGTTTGGAAACCTTGCCAAGCAGCTTCCATGTTCACATGCCTGCTGGCTATTTGCTCAGCAGCATCCACATGTGCACATGCTTACTTGACCCTAGCATCGAGCCAGTGCAAGCATTGGCTGCCAGGAGAACAGCTTGCTTGGGCTGTCAGCCTTAGTTGCCTTAGCTGTTACAGGTCCTGAATCGCTTGGATACCTGGCATCGTCGCCAGTAGCAATAACAGACTCATACTAGTTGGTGGACATTGGAGGCAATGCATGTCAAGTTGTCAAGAACAGATAGATTGTTTCACTCGCTCCGACCCAACTCGAAGGGCCCTGGGTGCCAAGACAATGCCTCTGAAGAACATATGAAAATGATGGACTGCCACTCTGAGGCAACTCCGGCCGCCATCTGCAGCCGTGAGGCTACAGCGACTGGGTCCCAACTGGCAGCTCAAAGGCAACTCTCTCCAAAAGACTTTGTAGCCTAGCACTTAGATGTAACGACAAAAGTTGCTGGCAGCAAAGCAGCAGAACACAATCATGCACAAGCTGCTGTGCACAAAGTCGAGAAGAGCAATGCTGGATCCGTTGGCAATCACTTCAGCACAGCAACTGCTTATCTCAATACTGCTGCAACATATTGAGCATGTATATAATGTACACAGAAGAGCATCACCTATAAACGTACTGATGCGACAGTAAGGAACGGGTCCTATCGACTTTGGCCTCCGCAGGTCCGAGGCAGGTTGCTTACCATGTTCCTTCCTTGCATGACCAAGAGCAGCCGCTGCATTGCAACCTTAGGTGTAACATCAGGACTGCATGAGGCTAGGCGGCAATGGTGCTGACTCTGAAGCAGACTCCACTAAGCGGCTAAGCGGCAACGTAGTCGCCACACTAGTAGCATGGGGTTGTAAACTGGGTGTATAAAGCTGTGCATCTGGGTCCTGGTGGCTAGTTTCTTCCCAGCAAACAGCTTGCTGTAGCACTTGTCACTGATGTAGCATTGGCTCAATAAGCCTGGTAGTTGGTCTCACTGAGTCTGTCCACGTTTCAAACTGTATGTCACATCCTGCTCTAGATCATGCTAGCAATGCATTCCATTGTCGCAATCAGCAAAGCGCTGAAAGGTTCCAGTTGGATTGGATTGGGAGCAGACACTGAGTCACGGCATCCAAGTCGGCGACTCCGCGCGTTGACCGTCTGGGGCCATTCCTCATACAGCCTCCAGAGGCTGCTATGACCATCTCGACCAGTGTGTTTTGCAATGAGATGCTGTTACTCGGTCCTGGACTCCTTGTTTGGGGAGCTTACATGTGCCTCATTGCTCTGTCTGTGCTGGTGATTGGTCACTTGCTAAATGAGGTGCTGCTCTGGAACTTTGGAGTACATTCAGGGGGCTGGAGTGGCCAACACATGGTGCTGCAGGTTGCACAAGTTGTTCTCGGTGGCATAGGCAAGTTGACTTAGTGTATCAGCAAACAAACCAGGCTACTGCAGAAGCAATTGGTGTGCATACTTTCACTACAGGCAGTGAAGCAAGCCGTGCTTGACTGCTACTTGCTCATAGCAGAACCAGGTGTGCTGAAAAGCTGCAATGGCCGGTCAAGTTTGAATCTGGCAACATGAGCTGCACACACTGCCAAACAACAGCTGCTGCGATGGCAGGACCTCACTCAGTGCGCCGACGGGCCACCGTGGATTGAATGGCGCAACGAAGCACCATGATATGGTGAAAGCTCAATGCAGTGTTTTGCATCTGCAGGTGTGGGAAGCATTTGTCGCTGAGATCCCATCAATGGCAAGACTACTGGACGGTGAAGACTGGTGGTACAAGATACAGGCAAACCAGCTGCCAAACGCGCCAGCCTGCAACTCAGTCACAACTGGTCACGCAACCGTTGAATGAATATTGATTGAATATCATCAGCAACACAAGCTGGCCTACTATTGCGAACTGCCTTGTGAACTGCCTACTATTGCGAACTGCAGGGTGAAGGGCGATGCGTGCTGGCTGGGAAACAGTCAACTTGGCTGCTGCATTTATGATGCTTGTGCAAAGATCCGGTGCATGTTCGGGATTGCTGAATAAGCACCGTGCTTGTGTAGTATATAAGTGACTTGTGTAGTATACAATGCTCTAGCATCAAGTTTGGACAGCCCCTTGTAACCACAGCTTGTGGTCGGCCAGGCTGAGGTTCGGAGTCCAACATGAGTGGCACTGTATTGTCTAAACGGGCCATGCCTGCCTGCTGGCTGGTGCAGGGTTGAACCTGGAAAGACAGAACCTTGCTGTGAAGCTACACACATTGCTGTGTTATCTTGATACAGAGAGGTCATTGCCAGTCACCCAGAATGTTCACTTTGTCGCGGGTAAGTCCATTGAATCAGGATTGAATACTACTTTGGCTGTTTTTCCTGAGCACAACCTCAGAACCTACAGATTAGTAGCTACCGTTCAACAAGTTGCACCACACATGGAACCTGGGTATATGCAACCTGGTCTTTCACTGCTACAGCGCTGATTTTCAGCAGCAGCTGCAGCTTCGTGATGTGCTTCTTACGTTACAGTAGTACATGACACCGCAGCCCTTGCCAGCGCATCTAACCTGTTGCATGGCTCAATACTTTCACAGTAGTGTATGCGATGCCAGAGTCTGGTGCTACATATCAGTAGCCAGCTGTTTGAGCACTGCAGTGCAGCCATGCATCAGCAGCAGTTGTTTGCCCTTGCAATGCCTCTTTAGTTTTGTGAGCGCCGGATTTAGCGGTGTCCGCCCGGTGTCCGCCCGGGTTTTGCGGTGTCAGCCTGGTGTCCGCCTAGTAGTCGTTCTGCCTGCGCAGGGTTGCAGCCTGCAACTGACCAATTCAATCGGTGCAACATGATGTTGGTACAAAGGACCGGCAGGCTGGACACAGCCACCGCTACTGGTCACTAAACCGACCGGTGTACACACAATTGAACACCGCAAAGACACCAGCAGGTGTCGCGACTTGACGGACACCGCGCTTGACACCGTTCGGTGACACTTCGATCTCGACACCGACTTGACACCCTGCGATCTCAACACCGGCGTGACACCGCCTGGTGTCGACACCCGACTTGCATCGAGCTGTGGAAGGGGTCTTAGGCGGACACCAGTCCCGACATCGGGCGGTGTCAAACGATGTCTCATCCCGGTGTCAACGTAAAACGAAGACTCCGTAGTACGGTGCACTGGGCACGGCGGTTAACGGCGATAGTAGCCGCGACGAGGCTTGTTTGCGGACGCTGCAGGGTAGCAGCACAAACTCATACGCTTAGACGATGATTTCACCAACCGAATACAGGACGGGCTTACAAAACACGCAGCTCCAGGTATCGGAATACTATGACGGGTCAGCAGCGGTTGACGCGAGCCGCTTTAGGGCCGGCTGTTGTCAACTGCGGTGTAGGCAGCCCGGTGGAACAACTGACTTGGCATTTTTCGACGTAGCATATGTCTAGTAAAACGCCACGGTAGATTTGCTTTGAAGCCGTGCAAGGCACAAATACATACAAGTATACTTGCGAGGCTGGCAAGTCCGACAGAAACCTTCAGCGTGCATACACATATCAGAGATAACTTCATGACACACATACGATATAAATTGAGTAAGTGACTTTTGACAAGATGTGTTCAGCCATGATTGTGTATGCGGGCGAGTGAACTCGAGCAACATCTGCAAGTTGAATTCATCTGCCAGATGTTCAAGTGTGCAGGCAAAATCTCAACTGATGCAGTGACACTTGGCCATGTACTGTTATATAAGCTATGCTGTGCAGAATCTATGACAACTACACAACCTGTACCTGAAGTAGACAGATGACAAGAGAAGCCTACATACGGGGTTCTGCACAAACCATACACCAGCAACTGGGCTTGCAACCCTGAACATGCATGGCGCTTTTCCAACCTAAGAGTATCAAGGCCCACAACCAGCACAGCACACTGCAGCAGTTGTACCGAGTCAGCAGCCGTTCCTGGCAGAGGGTATGTGCACCTTCATCTAGACAAGAACATAGACATACATTCACTCCGACCACTGGCCCTGGGGTGTCTAGTCTAGTAATATAACAGCTGCTGATAATTTAAAGAAGTCCAAGCTGTTGCTCTAGTACACCAATGGCTGCATCAATAGCCACGAATGCCTATGCAGAATCAGCCCAGTGGCGATCACATTCTTCAAGGTGATTGCCCAGTCAACCACGTCTGTAGTTTCTGCATGCATGGGACTCCATCCACCACCACAGGTGACCCATTGCACAAATCCTCTGCCATTGAAACCTTTGTCACAGCCCAAGTTGCCACAGGGCTGTGACAGTGCTGCTACTACCCCCTACAACTCCTGCACATAGTCCTTGCTACCGCTGTAGTAAGCTTCCTCACTCGCAACCTTCTTCTTGTTTCTAGCTTCAAATGCTGCTCTGTTGTCCACTATTCGCTGTATAATGCTGCGTGTCGTGACATTGCTTGGGCTGGGCAGCAGGCGGAAGATGCCACGCTGACGAGGCAATGCATACCTGGATTGACAGCAGCATGATTTGCAGGAGGGTGCGAATGGTCAGTGTGTTGCGGCAGAGGTACAGTCACAACAATCAAAGGTCACTGGATTTGCTTTATAGGCCCTGAAGCGGTGCCGCTGGTGCGTAACAGGCTAGCTACCAGGAGCACACACAAATGGTGCAACAGCAGGCTTCCACGCAATGTGCTGGCTAGCTATCTACAGCACGTGTGCTCCAGTGCAACCATATGAAAACAGAACAACTGCAGCCAGAGATGGCATAAAGTGCGGCAAAGGTGATGATTTGGTGCAACAATGACACTGTCTGCTGATGACATGCCAGCGACTTGAGCTGCGGCCCAGCTGAAGCATAAACACAACATAATGCCAGGAAGCCACCAACTCCTCGTAACCACCTTTGCTCATCCATGCTATCTCTGCCTCTTGTCTCTGTTAGGCTGCCCCTGACTACCATTGAGATGTTGAAGGTCCGCAGCAGGTCATCTGTGATGATCATGGGAGCACCTATGACCACCTGAAGTGAATGACATAAACATATGTTAAAGAGTAAGCAGCTGTGACATGCATTGTTTCAGAAGCTGAAGCATATTGCCATCATCACCACACTGTTCACCGACCATGCATAAGAGGCAAACTCAGCTGTCGCAATGTTCTGCTGCTATCCTTGAGACTTGGATTCAATAGCGGTGCTTCAATCGCCTCAGCAAATCTTGCTGGATGAACACAAAGCACAGAGGAACACACCCCGGAACACCCCCGCAGACGGATATTGGCGTTAATAGTATACCTATGAGCTCAGAGCTTGTCACTTTACCACTGAGCTCTGGAGATATCAATTCCGGTCATTTCTGATCCAATCAAAGACCCAAACCAATCAAACCCTTCTCAGTGGCAGTAAACAGCTGCACATGATGCCCCAGGAAAGGCCCAACCCTAAGCTGCAAGCCACTAACAGGCTCACCTCATCCACATACTTAGATGCCAGAACGCTGAGTGCCCGCTCATGTACGTTCATGATAGGCGTGTGTGGCCCACGGCGTGACTCAACATCTTCATCAGCATGTAGACCCACCAACAGAAAGTCCCCTTGCTCCTTGGCTAGCTGCAAACACAATAGCAGCTTCATGGAATCAGCAGATGATTGGTGATATGTAATGTGCTGCTCGCGTCACTGTACTTCAAAGCATGTTTCAAAAAGGCCAACTGTACCCTGAGCACGTCTTTGCCAGCTCGTGAGTTGTTTGCTTGCATACAAAGCTACTTGGTAGTGCTCAAGCTCGCATGTTGCTGTGGCCGGTCTGCAGCACGTATTCAACACTCGACTTGATGATTGCAGCCCGCGCTATCCCAGCTCACCCTGAGAATCTCAACGTGTCCAACATGGAACACGTCAAATGCGCCATCAATGTACACTATGGTTGCGCCCTCAGGTGCTGATTTGCCTTCACTGAACTGCACTAACCGCCGGCTAGTTGGTAGGAAACGTGACACACCTGAACACAAGGGAGACACCACGAACTGAACCACTCACATAGTCCACATGATTGGACGACTGTCACCTTTTACTGCTGCAGGTGGTGACTGCTGCTGGTTGGTGTGAATAGGAGCATGCATGGAGCATGCACAATAGATGATTGCCGGTTGGTGGGAACCATGTATGGGCTAGCCACAGGTAGCGGCCCACTGGCACAGCATCTGCAACCTCCTTGCTGAACTAATGCTTCAGATTATACAGTGTCTTCTACTGTGCTGCATGATCTCGCTGCTAACACACTGCATGTGCTCACCCACACGCATGTCCCGTTGTGGTGTGCTGGGCTCATCTGCTGTGTTGCTAGTAACGCTGTTTTCCCTGTTCATGCTGTTTGCAGTGGCAAGCGCGTCCGGCCCGCTGCGGCCACCTCTGCTAAACGAACGAGTGAGCGGGTGCACCTACAAGCCACAGCATAACGTGGACAGGTCGTGGAGGATGGGGTGAAGCCAGGGCTTGGAACTGCTCAACACATTCCCAGCCACACCAGCAGATGATACTGGTTCAAGATGGACCCTGTGAGCACAACTGTGACCATTACATGCGACAGGCATGTCATCGCCAGCGAGCAGTGCCTTGTCCAGTACTTTAGAGCGGGAATGATTGACAGACCCAAAGCATGATGGTTGTTTGATGTCAGACTTGTTCAGCTCCGTACCTGGTCTTCTTGCCCCTTGTTCATGTGTGGGTTGACACGTGTACATGTGAGCATGCGGCCAACCATGTCTGTCGTGCTCACTCCCTCAGTGCGCTTGATCTGTCAGCAGACACACAGCAAGTGCAAAACGTGTTGACCTTCACATATCTTTATCTCAAAGCAACAGCAACTTCTGTTGATGATGCACTACTTAAGCCTCAAGTCAGGAGGCAGATGCTTTGCCCACTCAGCTTCATGAGGCACTTCATGTTTCAATACCAGTCTGTACATATCAGCGGATCAGGCAACAGTTCATGCCCTGACAGTAGCACATGTTTCATTGGATGCTTAGAGTCAGGCCACCTGACAAGGTTGAAGCAGTCACTGACAATGGCAACAAACACACAACTCCACATGCTGTACAGATGCAATGCACAAACACTGCTTACCATTTTGAACCTGCCCAGCTTCTTGGCATGTGCGTAGGCATCAGTGCCATCAGGTAGCAAGCACGGGTCATCGCCGTGGATGATGTAATCTATCTTGTGCTTTGTGAACAACTCCTCAACAAACTGAGGTGACAGGTCATATGGTACACCTGCACAACACACCGGCACCATGCTTTACAGACAGCTTGACACCCAAACCGCTTGATAGCATATCTTAGTAGTGCTAATAGTCAAGGGGTATCTCAGCAGTACCTGAGCAAGTTCGTAGTTTGAATACTGCTGAAGAGGCTAAAGCTGGTCAAGATGCGATTCAGCTACATCGGTGGCTGCCAAAGCGCTGATAGCCAACAATGTCGCTGTGTTGGGAGCTACTCTGGAGAGCTTCTGGCCAGTGATGCTTGGCAGATGACCTGTGCAACTGCTGGCAGTCTTGTTGAAAGGAAAGCAACAATGAATGTCACATGTGTATGCAAACCAACCTGTGATGATCTCATCGACCCACTTCACATTGTCAACTAGCAGCAACCGCTCGTCTTCATTTAGCACTGGA
>NSMO01000865.1:0-10282 GCA_002588565.1 Coelastrella sp. UTEX B 3026
TCGCTCGATGTTCGACGACGGATTGGTAGGCGTACGCGTAGCTTTGAACGCGCCAGCGTAGCCTCCTAGGCTCCCGAGAACGTTTTCAGCAGACCCACAGCAGTATTACTGCTATCTTCAATGGCAGTAGCACCCCGGACGCATGCAACACATCCAGCTGTATTCGTTCAGGACTTTGATGGAAACAGACAGCACCAGCAGCAGTGGCAGCGTGTTTAAGCATCAACAGCAGCAGTCAGCACACCAGCAAGCAGGCGACCTCTCCTGCAGTCGTGGCCGCCACGTCATGGGCCATTCTTCGAAAGCTAGCATGCGACTACGGTCACTTGCAGTGGCTCACGGAGTTGCAGTCACATTGCAGCGAGCAGCAGGCTGGAACAGAATACAATGCCACCCTTACGTATTTGCTTCATGTTGCACAGCCTCAACATTAGCGCTGCAAGGCACAAAAGATACAAAGACAGCCAGACATGACCGACTGATTGGCACACCTGGCAATGGTTTACTAATCTGCACCTAAGGCAGGCACAGCTGCACTACTACTGTTGCCGGACAAACGCTAGTTTGTGCATATCATGTAGGGAATTTGGATGCAACACAGGCTGTCACAACCTACAGACATGTAACTCACAATGACAGTCATGCATGTCGCAGTTGTGCAGTTGTGCCTGGATATCACTAAAAAGAGTGTCACGCACGGCAGTGTGGCGCTGCATCTGTGTGGCCAGTTACATGCACAAAGCCAAGAACCTTCTAACTAATTCCGGCGGTCATTGCATTGTATGCGTGTTGATGGCAGTCATTGGTTCAGCTCGCTGTCACCGCTGTCGGCACTGGACAGGTGTCACACCACTGTTGCGGCCTTAGCATGTGTGCCGTGTCGCTCGCTTACTGCACACACAATACGGGCGTGCTTGGGCTCATCCTAATCCACAGATAGACACGACCAGCAGCATCTGCCCTGGAAGCAGTGCCAATGCCAGCAGGCTGGATTACTGAGGCTTGAAGGTATTGCTCGGGAGATCCGGTTATCATAAGGTACTGCATTCGCTCTTGCTGCTGAAAGGAAGCTGCAGACCCAGCCTGCACCAACTCAACCCTCTGCTACTGTGCTACTGCTTTCCTGCAACCTTGCAGCTCCAAGCTGCTGACCTTGACGACCGTAACGTCGCCGAACTCCGCAAGTTCGACGCCGCAGTAGCGCTCGAGATTCTCGAGCACTACAGCTCGTCAGATCTCAGTGCAGTGCGCAACAGGCGGGCATACCTGGCTGGTGCTATCAGGCGTAAAGCACATCTGGCAAAGGGAGGCCAGGAGCAGGCACAAAGGCCACAGCTACACCCTGAGGTTCAGCAAAAGTATGACGAGCTGGCTGCATCAGGTGTGTGTTCCAAGCCGACACGGTTCTTGATTTTTCTCTCGTGCGCTGTGCTCCACTTTTCTTAGGGGCGCCGGGAGTTGGGGTGCAACAATGGTAGCGTGCTCCTGTGGTCAGGCTTACTGCGTGTGTGATGCGTGATTTATTGCTAGGATACACATGTGCATAGGGCCTGGTAACCCTGTGTGTGTCTATGTGGGGTGGGGATGGAGGGCTAAGGGAGGTCAGGAGCAGGCACCTAGGCCACAGCTAAGTCCTGACGTTTAGCATGAGTGTGCTGATCTGGCTGCATCAGGTGTGTCTGAGTAACTGCATAATCCCCAGTGATTGTGAGTGTGACTGTTATTTTGTAATACTTGACCAAGGCAGTGAGTGGGGCTCTTGAGGGTGCAGCACGGTACTGTGACAGAAGTTACTGCATGATGTGTGCTATGCAGCTCTATGCAGTTGACCAATTTGACACTAAAGCTGCGCCTCAGGCGTTCCACGTATACCATCTGTCTAGTATTATGTGTGGTTCTGCCTCACTTGCAGGTGCCATTCGCTCTCACGACCTGGACAGGCGCTGCTTGGAGACCCTGGCTAGCTTAGCACCACACACAGCCCTCGCTGTGCTTCACAAGTAAGCGGCTGTTTGGTAGCTAGCCCATGCTCTGCCTGCTATATTTCGATTGGACTGTCTTCAACTGCTTCCGACTCAGTGCTGCTGCAGCAGTGATGAGTCTTCTTTTCAGGCCAGTGAATTTCGGTGTGTTTCCTGCATGGGCACTTATGTGGCGGTTGGAAGTCTGTCGTGTGGGTAAAGTCTTGTCGTTTATTCTGGTGGCTACCTGCAACATCAGGGACCATGTCAGCTGCTTGTGCTGTCCGGCCTGTGCCACTGTCAAGCAACCACTGATTGCCAATGCAATCGAACATATTGTGTCACATATTGATGCAGAGGTTCAACAGCCATGCTGCATTGTGGCGCAACACGTTTGTAGTCGCAGCTAGAATACTGCCAGTACCTGCATGCCCCGCATCTGGAACACAAACACACTCTTTGCTTTCCTTGCACCTCAAATTTTCAGTGAAGAGCCTTCATGCCTCAACACTGTGCCTACAGGTACTCTAACCGGGACTTTTCTGAGGTCCGCAACCCCTCAGCTCTCTTCATGGCCACAGCAAAGCAAGTCGTAGCAGCAGAAGGCGGGGACCACAGCAACTTCCCCGGCGGCGGCGGTCGTAACCGTGGCGACCGCGGCGATCGCAACTTCGGTGGCGGACGTAGCAAGGGCGGCCGCGGACGTGGCGACCGTGACGGTGGAGGGTTTAGAATGGGTCAGAACCCTCCGCAACCTCCGCCACCAAATCAGCCCCGGCCGCCGCCTGGCATGCCGCCGCCTTCTGTTGAGGGTATAGCAGCTCTAGCTGGGGTTTTGGGGATGCCTGGTATGCAGGGTTTAGCACCACCTGGCAGCTTACAGGTGCGCTGATATACGAGCATGTACACATTTTTTGTGTACGTAGTTACTGGACATGCTTGTTTTTGTACAGGCTGTTTCAATTGCCCGGTATAGCTTCTAACAGCTTCTAACTTCAGGGCATGATAAGCCCAGCCGGCATGCAGTGAGCACACCTTTGGCATAGGAAGCAAAACGCAGTATTTGCAGGCATGTTTGTGTTGCAGAATCCTGTACGTGTTTGCAAGGCCTGCTGCTCTGTGGGTGTGCCACAGATGCCTCAGAGTTCCGTCATGCACCATTGCACTTGAACTGGACTTTATACTGTTGGCGCTTGCGTTGCATAAATCTCTGCACCCTGCACTGCCACGCCAACAGCATGCTGACATCACCATTGCACCTGTGTCCATTCACGCAGGGTTTAGCACCAGCGGCACCAGCAGGACAAACCCTAGGCCTTCCCCCCGGGGTTCAACTACCCCCGGGTGTCCAACTCCTGTCACCCGGCATACAACCAGGCGCTATCCTATCCACCGGCGGTTTAGGTGCCCAGCAATTCATGGTCGGACCTAATGGCATCCTTACACCAGTACAGCCTGCCGGCGGGACCATTATCGGGGGTCAGATAGTACAGCCTGGCGCTGTACTGCCTGCCGGGGCTGTACCGCCTGGGGCAGCTGTACCGCAAGGCATCGCGCCACCCCCAGGGGCGCCGGGTGTACCGCCTGAATGGGCAGCGGGTAGGAAGCAGTACGGACTGGAGCAGGCGCAGCTTGGAGTGAGGGTTGCGGAGTTTCATGGGTTGTCGCTGTTTGCAATATTTGTGCATCCGTCACCGGCACTGAAGCTGCAGCAGCTCTGGGATGACGGCAATGAGTTGGTGAGTCAGTCAATGTTTCCCAGCTATCAACCCACTTTCTGCTTGTATGTTTGCTTGTATGTGTTCTTGAAGAAATGTTTACGGTCAGTGGTTTGGATCCAGGTCCCTTTGACAGCCTGTAAAGTGACTGAGCCAATGCAAACAGAACCATGCGCTGGCAAGAGCTGTCGTGCGATGCACAAGCTTTGGCAAGTGTTAGCTGACTTGTAGGCAGCTGAAACGCTGCTACTTCTTGAAGATGCTGGAGAAGCATGTCGAGACAAAGTCAGCCAGTCTCAGGCATGCTAACCTGTGGTAGCGGCAATTGGTAGTGACAAACTGCTGCCGGCTGGTGTCTTTGGCGCAGGTATCTATGCTTGATGACAAGGTGGCAAGTGTGAGCGGAAATACCAGTTTTTTTAGTGTTCATAGCTTCACACACGTTTGGTTGCTGTGTTACCCACTGGACAAAGCCCAATGCTGCTGCTGCTGCTGATGGTATTCTTGGATCCAGGTATCTATGCTTGATGACAAGGTGTGGCAGGTGTTAGCTGAGATCCCGGCTGCCGAGGCACTACTAATCATTGAAGATGCTGCTGAGGCTCTGGCAAATCCAAACAGCAACATCCGCAACATCAACGCATACTTCATGGTACGTGTCCAGTAGCAGATGCCTGCTGGAATCCTTATCAGTCAGGGTTTGGCTGGGTGATGTTATTTTAGTGATGATGACGTGCAGATAGAAGCTGAGGATGTTGTGCAGCACATAAAGGAGCATTGACTGCGACAGAAGTGCATACCGCATACTGTATGGTTGTACTTGAGACCTTGCAGGGCCCGAATAATGCGAATGTCTGTGTTCATGCAATGTCAACCACATGTGACACTTGGCTGTAGGTAGATACTGCGGCTATCACTCACTGTTTGCAGCATGCGCAGTGCTACTGTGCACACTTTGGCCGTGCCCCTCTGCGGTCTTTCTCAGCTGCCATAGCATTGCACATGTAACCCTAGCCATTGTTGGCCAAAAGTGGGATCAAGGACCATAAGTCACTCTTCCTGCAAACTTTGCTGCTGCTGCTGCAGTCTGTTGTGCGGCGGGTCATACCCAGCTATGGCCGTCCAACAGGTGAACATGGTGGTCCAGGTCAAGGCCGCGGGGACCGAGGTGATCGGGGAGACAGAGGTCATGGCAGAGACAGGTATGTAAGATGTAACATGTTACACATGGGGTGGTCTTGCATCACATGCTGACAGCCAATGCAAGGGCGACGGCCCCTTGCATTCAGTATACAGCTATTTGCTTGGCACTTTATGTTGCATGAGCTAAACTTCACATGCTGACAGCAGTAAAGTGTATGATTGCTGCTTGTGGAATGCGATGCGAAGCCTTGCGTGTGTTACTGCGTTGCGTGTGCTGTTTTTTGGCCTTCGTCAGATCTGGGACCTTGTCCACTAGCCTATTATGGGCAAGGGTCATCAGCCATGGCTGTGCCAGACTACCTGTGGCTTTAGGTATTCTGCATGGCGTGTGCATGCTCTGACAGAACTCCCCTTCTACACAAAGGGATCAGAGTTGATGTGTGGGTGGTTTGTGTGTTTGACCTGCGCCAGCTGCTTGTGCTGTTGTTGACTGCAGGGGTGACCAGAATCGCGGACGTGATGATTACAGAAATTTTGGCGAAAGAGATGGAAGGTACGCTAAACCCAGCAGCCACACGTCACGCCTTGATTCGACAGTTTAAAGGACCGTTAGGGAACTGCTGTTTACGTAAAGTATGGCACTACATGCTTGACTTCCTTGATATAAATTCACTGCAGCAGGTGCTGATGCTAACTTATGTGGTGCCACAGCAGGGCTCAGCACAGCAGTTCAAACTTCATTTCAAACTTCATGCAGTATAAGCTTGTGTACATCAGCCCCGCCACTAAAGCGCTAGCTAGCAGTTAGCCAGCCAGTGAATCATCACCTGCGGTTTGCTTGAATGTGTGATGCTTTGTACTGCAGACCGGGCAGTGGTTATGGCGCCCGGAGTAATGCAGGCGGACCTCAAGGGGCCCCTGGAGGCGGACCCCCAGACCAGCAGCAGCAGCAGCGTGGCCCCACCAATCGTGGTCCAGCAGTTCATCTACTAATCCCAGAGTTGCGTACTCGAGCTGAGCAACTGATCACGGAACACACTCCCCTACTACGTGATGAACACTTTGATGAAGGTGTTAGTAACGTGTTAAACCGCTTGGGTCCCGTTGATGGTATGAAAGTGTTAGATGAGTTGGGGAATAACAGTATGGCGGGTGTTAGGAACCTGCCGGCTTACATAATGGGCATTTGTAAGAGGCATGGCAATGCACATCAGGGTGGTGGGGGGCGTGGGGGTGGCCGGGGCGGCGGTGGAGGGGGTCGGGGCGGTGGTAGGTTCTTCCGGGTGCCTGAAATGGGTCAGTAGTGCTTGAAGCATGCATGTTCTATCGTATGTCTTTCAGACGTATGGTCTGTGTCGGCTAACGTCATCCACCTGCTTAATTGCTTTCGCGAGCACTTGCATAGCTGGTGTAAAGCTTCAGGCAGCAAAGCGGGCACGGGGGAGGGGCGTTGGTTGGCTCTTTTGGGTGTTAGAAATGGGGCAGTAGAAAGGGCAGTGTGTATCAGCAGGTCTGCACAGCCGTTGATCCTTCTGTATGGTGATGTAGTGCTGTGATCTTGCACTAGATGCAGGTTTTTGTGTGCCGCATGTTGGCCCGGGGTTTAGCAGGGGCAGTGGTACGACTTTGTGACACTGGAATCACCTGGTGCAATAATTGGCTCACCACACTGCACAAAGTGAGGTCCTATGTTTCTACATTGCGGGTTGCGGGGTGGGTTTGAGGGTAGGAAGGTCGCAGAATGCATCGGAGGATGGAGTGTGGGGTTGGTTGCACGCCGGAGGAGGTTTCTGAGGCTTGGGTGCCTACAGGGCAAGCATGCGTTAACAGGTGTCTGTGAGCTCTTCAGCCTCCTTGTATCGACCATGACAAAGCATTGGCTCATTTGCAGCTTGTGTGTTTGCTTTCATATGATGATTGCAGCACGCAATGGTCAGGGAAAGCGGCATCGGGTGGGGCTAAGGTGCAAGTGACAGCTGTGCAATAAGACAGTGCGGGGACTCTGCATACAGGCAAGCCAGCTTTGTTCAACAGCACGCATACTTTCTGCCTTGATTTATACTCGCTTCCAATATCCACCAACTGTTATGGAGTCTTTACTTCTGTTAGGTACCGGGGCTGCCTCAAAGGTGTGCGATCTCGGTCAGCACTAGTGATGTGCTTGCTAGCACGGCTGGCACAGCTATTGATTGTCTGGGTGTTGCCTCAATGTAAGGCCAGTTTCATTTGTTTGAGATCTCGTATGTCCCAACGTCAGATGTGTGGGATTCAGCCAGGTCCTCACAGAAGCGAAGGGCAGTCAAGCAGAAAGCTAGGTTTGGGCTCTGATATGACACAGCTGTCACTCTGTGTATCTATGCGTCTGTGTTGCGGGTTGTATTGCGTTCAATGCACATCGCCCCTGGTTTATGATGTCATGACAAATCAGTCTTTTCATGTGTTGTCAATTGGATGCGGGCACCTCTTCTCTGTCTCAGTGGCCGCAGCTGGTAATTTGTCATTGCCTATCTATCTGCTATTCAGTGTTGTAACGCCTTGTTATTATGTGTTCAACAGGGTTTCTCCTTAGTCGCTATGACCTCTTTGATCCTGGCTGCTTGTGCACCAGCCAACCGACTGCTTGAGTAGTCTATCCTAGTTCCATGCTTGTTTGACTATGCACGTTGGGAGTAGTTAGTTCTGACCCGTTCTGACCTTCATTTGGTGTTGTCAGCGTGGTGTTTTCAGCAGAGTGCAAGCATGCGAACGGCAGGGATGTGCATTGCGTTGATTCCCCTGACTCAGACCCCCCCCCCCCCCCCCCGCCGGGATGCCATCTCCAAGTTTCTTTGTTGCATAAATCGAATTCACAAACTTCTCTTGTAACATCCTCAAGAATGATCCGCTGAGTCTCCGAGAGCTGAGCTCTATACCCACCCGCAGTCTCTCCGAGAGCCTTATTGTCAGGCCGGACGTATTTCTCCGGCCGGCCGGGTGGGTCAATCTACACCCTCGCCGTCCCAACTCTCGGTCTTTATTCTTCAGTCACACCTGGAAAAGAGCGCCCAAGACACGTTTTAGTCATGCCTCCCGAGGAAACATCATGTGACATGTCATGAAGTTTTTACTTCTGTTATGTCATGTTTCCTGGGGAAAGGCAGGCTGCCATATGTCGAGTGCGCTGCGCTGGAGCTACGCCCGCGCTCAGTTGTGGCGTTAGCGTTACGCCGTACCTGTTTACTTGAAACCAGCAACCGCCGGAACGCTGTGCTGACGTGTCATGATGGTGCTGCGGGCCCGCACAGCACTCGACGCCAACTCTCCAAAACGGCCCGAGAAGGGGCCAACGGATAACTTTCAATAAGTTATCATGTAGCTGAGCCTCAGCGATCCATGTAAAGTCCATGTGACCCGTTGCCCCGTCGCGCTGCCCAGCAATACCTCAACTGACAGGTCCGACTGACCTTGGTCACTGACCAAGTTGACCTTGCACCACCAAGGGTGCAAGCAGGAGCACAAACATGTGCCGGGTGGCGCCCCCTGGCATGTAGTATACAGCAATTTGCTTAGCATACTATGTTGCATATACACATAAGCTACCCACCAGCCATAGCACTATGGCCATCCGCCCCGCGCCCCATTCCAGTAGCGGAAACAACAGCACCCTATGTTGCATGAGCTGAACTTCAAAGGGGTAGCTCTAGACACTCTGGCTCCGAGATTTGTCATGCTTGGGCAGCCAGAAATGCTGCCATAAGTTATGGGCGTCTTTCAAGCATCATAGAGACGTTTATGTGCCATGCATCAAACAAGCATGAACCACTGGTGGCACACACCCACATTACAGCTACCATGCAGAGGCACATGTCAGAGGTGAGTCAAAATTTGGTTTAAACCCATACCCAGCTGCCCTGATCATGTGCTGACGTAGCCACAACAGTGACATTCACCGGGTTACCATAGAGACCTATCATATCTCAAAGTTTGAAGAGCTTCCTAAAGCGTCTCTCGCGGGCCTTTGCTGCAGCTACTAGACTTCTGACCTCCTGAAGGGCAGTTCTACTCGCATTGCAGCCTTCTACTACCATCTTTGCTGATCTTGCTGGTAGCTCTCCCTGCTGCTGCCGCTGCAGCAAGCAGTCAAAGCTCTGGGCTGTCTTTTCTAGGCTCCGCATCAGGTTGCTGGCTCGCTCAATCTTGGTCCGCAAGTGTGGTAGGTCATCTACACAATGTTCTCTGAGCACGCCTAGCCACCAAGTTGTCCCGACTCCCACTAAAAATACCCAGCCCAACACCCCCAGCCCGCTTTGCATGTACTCTGCCACTACACCGACCCCCACTACAAAGATGGAGCCCCAGAGCATGAAGCACACCCTCCAACGGGATGTGGCCATCTCAGCTCCTATCAAGTCTGCCAACCCAAATGATAGACGCGCCTGCAAGCACCAAGTTGCCAAGGCACCAAGTGGTTGAAAAGGTTACTGAGAATAAGATTGTCTTGTCTTGGCCTTGGGGTTCATTCAGGGCGTTGAGTGTTCTGGTCGCTAAATGGTGACGCCTCTATGGCGCAATGAACACACCCGGGGCAACTTCAGAACAATGACTCTGATCAGCACCAACAGCAAGCATGGCAGGGTGTCAGCAGCAGCCACCTTCATTTGCAGCCGGGATGCAACAACAACTGCTGCCAACAAGCTAGGGTTTCCACATAAGCTGCATGTTAGCTGGCATGTGATCAGCATGCAAAGCACCTGACATCATTGGAGTCAAAGTTACAAGTCAAATCAGGCTGCCTTACCTTGACAGGCGTCATATACCGCTTGTACTGCTCCACGATGGAAATGTTTTCTTGAAGCTTGGCTAGGCACTCGTCCAGCACAGCCGTATGTTGCTTCTCTGAAACTGCAGCAATGCAGCAGGACAACTCAGTTGGCTGGCTGGGCACTTGTGAAGCGCAGCCAGTGTTCCCTTCCCAGAAAACTGAAGCAATGGTGGGTTGAGCTGCAGAAGGCGTCAGTGATGCTCAGAAAGTGACGATAATAAGGCTTCAACTTTGCAGCAGACTGTGTAGCAGGTAAGTGTGCGCATTATCCGTCACTTGAAAAGAGCAGCTTTTGTACTCTGCATTTGGAAAAGATTTCATAGAGTGTCAATTATCATTACAGTTTCATATTTGGACTACAGTGTTTCAAGAATGTTCAGAGCGCCAGTCAGATTTCCAAATTATTCCAAAAACACTATAAGTCTAATGACAAGCACCAGCTGGCCTGTTCTGGTCATTCGTTATGTAGTCAGATGTCTGCCATACTACGGCACAAAACTATGCAGAATCTGCTGTTTCTGCTGTTAGTGCTACAGGAAGACCAAGAACTTGTCTTCAATACAACTTGGTTTGGTTTTGAAATACATATGAGCTACCCACCAGCCACAGCTCTATGGCTCAGGCACTGGGCTATCGGCCCCGAGCCCCATTCCAGAACA